>QJPP01001904.1:0-113208 GCA_003996215.1 Jaltomata sinuosa
TTTATCCATGTTTTACTACGGTTTGCGCTTCGGGCCTACTGACACTATTTTCTAAACCTTGCATGGCCCCGGGGGCCCATTTTTTATGGAAATAAATTGGAAATGGTTTGATTTAACTTGTGAATATTCTTGGGTAAAAGAAAGTAAAACTATGATTTAAATCACCAGTTTTACGATTAACGCTAGACTCGGCAGGGCCGAGGTGCTAGTTAAGTTTTTTTGCTACTTGAGATAATTTTAGCCTCGGTCGAACCGAGCACCTGAGATGACTTTCTACTGTTTAGACCCGATTATGCCCGGGAACCCTTGGAGGGGTTTTTGAGATATTTTCCTACTACTTTAGTCCTGGACAGGGTCTGGGCATGCATATTCGAGACTGGGTCTCTATCTTGAAATCGGACTTGCCTCCGGATGACATGTTTTGATACTGAGTTTTAGTATGGGGTCGCGGACCTCCATGGACCTTGCCATCCAGCCTGGGGCTTCGGGTTGCGTGTGCCGGAGGAAGGGTATACGGTGGAGTAGAGGTATACGGGCAGTGTCCTTCCATGGAACCTACCTGCTGGGCCGGATCGGCACCGGAGGAGGTACATACTGAGATACCATTTCACTTGAGATCTTCATGCATCATATCATTCATTGTTTGAGGCTCCACCCTTGTTTGTTGTTTGTTGATTGTACGCTCCGGTAGCATGGGATGCCGTAGGGTTTGTTTTCACTTGTTTGTGTTCCTCGGTTGTATGAGCGGCTGGGGGACTGTAGGTAGACTCTTGCTATTTACTTATAGAATTGTTCCCTGTTACGGTTAAGTATGAAATTTGTTACTGCTAGACTGTTAGTTTCTGGATTTGAGATTGATATGATTAGTTGAGTTTGATTCTTGTCTCTGAGCATGCCTATCATTACTCTTTCCTTCTTCCTCTTACACTTGAGGTTACCGGTATACCATCCCTTTCGTAAACTTATTATGTATACACTGTTATTGCAAGGACCCCAGGTGCATTATTTCTTACTTTCACCTGTGCCTATGGTGTATATATTCTGCTTGCTGGCCTCACATGTGGTTCTGTTGACTTCCCTCTGGGCTAGTTCCTGTGTACTTTTTGTTGATTTCTGTGACTACTTGCTTCTATTCTGTCTGTTACTGCGCTATTATCTTATATGTGCCCAGTCGACCTATGATACCTACTGGGTACCTTATGCTTCGCAATTGATGCTCACCCTACCCCCGCATATGTTGGTGCAGATCCTAGCGTGGGCCATCATCGCTAGATCGCTGTGATTCGTGCTTGGAGATCCATTGGGGACTACTTCAGACTGAGGGTGAGCTCTTGGCGATCGGAGCTTAGCTTTGGTTTATCTTTTGCTTTATGTTCTCTATTACCATTCAGAGATATCTATATATATTGTTTTGGGTCGTTGCACTCCATGTATGTAGTTTCGGCTCTATACTATGATACCAGGTCTTGGGATTTGGTTAGTTTCCGCATCTGTACATGTATATTCCTATTATCTATTCTCTTCATCTTGCTCCCTTACTTTTTTCTTATTAAACTATTCTTTCGTTTATTTGTTAGATAGTAGCCCATTACTAACTTTCATGGGCTACGGGAATTAGTTTGCCTACTGGGGGGTTGTAGGTGCAATCATGACCGAGAAATCGGATCATGACAGCTTGGTATCAGAGCTCTAGGTTCACCGGTGTCATCGGTATAGGATCCAAAGTGTAGTAGAGTCCTGCGGATAGGGGCAGAGACGTCCGTACTCAATCTTCGGGAGGCTACAGTGAGATTTTAGGAAGTTTGACTCTTTCATTGCTTTTGTGTCGTGCGTAGGACCCTTGAAGTTTCTGAAAATCTAATTTTATCTTCTTCATTCTTTCGCAGATGGTTCGTACGAGATCATCGGCATCAGGCAAAGATGAGCCTCCCACTCCAGCTAAGGGTCGAGGACGCCCTCGAACAGCGGCACCTGCTAGAGCTGATAGAGTTGAGATAGAGCCCGAGCAGCCTGTAGATCAGGGGGCAACCCAGGTACCACCAGCTCCAGTGCCCACTTCTGTGTCAGCTGCAGCCGCAACTCAGCCTCCAGATATTCGGAGATTACTATTACAGCTTTTGGGTATGATTGGAGAGCGGCCTTCTGAGGTAGCACAAACATCCGCTCAGGGGGCAGCGCTGGGTGTACAGAGTTCAGGAGCGCAGCCTGCTACTATGGCTCCCCGTGCGGAAGTCATTCTGGTACCATCTGTTGCACAACCTCTTGCTTCTCGCCCAGCTATGACAGAGTCAGAGCAGAAGGCGTTGGGTAGGTTCTTGAGGCTAGCACCTCCGAGGTTTGCTGGTACTTCTGGACAGGATCCACATGACTTTATTACTACATGTGAGGAGATGTTGCATCATTTGGGTTTGTTGGAGAATCACGGGGTTGGTTATACTACCTATCAGTTAGAGGGCCCAGCGAAGTTATGGTGGAGGGCTCATGTTGCTTGTAGACCACCATCGTCACCTCCTTTGACTTGGTCTGAGTTTTATGAGGCCTTTATGGCCAAGTTCCTACCTCAGAGTGATCATGAGCGTCGCAGGGAGCAGTTTACTCACCTTATGCATGGGTCTATGACTATCTCAGAGTATGAGACCTGTTTTCATCAGCTAGCACCGTTCGGAGCTATGATCATCCCTACCGAGGCAGATAGGATTCACATATTTGTATGGGGTTTGAGGCCAGAGATCAGGTAGCCAGCTGAGATATTGATTGCCGGTGGTCGGTCATTTCAAGCTATCGTAGACTATGCCCGCACTGTGGAGGACTTACAGCGACATGATCAGTGGTCCAGAGATAAGAGGCCTCGACATCAGGGTGTCTATAGTGGTTCCAGATATGGTGGTAGAGATTCTGGCCAGTGGAGCTGGAGTTATCAGCCACAGCAGCACCAGGGTGAGTCCAGCCGACCGGTTCAGGCTTCCCTTCAGACTTTCGGTAGTACCCAGTTCGAGCAGGGTCAGAGCAGCAATCAGGGCTATAGCCGCCAGTCTTCGAGGGGTACAGTTTCTGGGGCATCAGGTCATGGTGGTCATACGGGATCTGCTGGTTCATCTCGACCGAGTAGGCTGCCAGAGGCTTGTTTTACTTGTGGTGTGATTGGTCATTTTGCTAGAGATTGCCCTCAGCAGGGTACAGTTCAGTTGACCGAGCCTTTATGAGCAGTTCAGCCCCCGGCTAGAGGGGGTGGTCGTCAGGGTAGAGGTGGTGCTTCGCACGGCAGAACAGGTGGTAGGGATGGCGGTCGGGCAGGTGGAGGTCGGCGTCAGTTTTACGCGATCCCTAGGAGACCACAGGCAGAGGCCTCAGATGCTGCGATTACAGGTATGATTTCTGTGTGCCATCAGTGGCTATGGCCTTATTTGATCCTGGATCCACTTGTTCATATGTATCTGCCTACTTTGTGCCTTGCTTGGGGTTGGCTAGTGAGCCATTATCTGTTCCTGTTTCTGTTTCGACCCCAGTAGGAGATTCTTTAATAGTGGATCGGATTGTGAGATCTTGTATGCTAGCTATTGGTGATTCAGAGACTTGGGGTGATTTGATGATTCTTGATATGCTAGATTTTGATGTGATACTGGGCATGGACTAGTTATCCCCTCACCGTGTGGTTTTGGATTGTTATGCCAAGACCATTACCATAGCCGTGCCCGGTGTATCCCCGGTTGTGTGGCAGGGTTCTGTTAGCCATGCACCATCTGGGATCGTCTCTTTTCTTCGAGCTAGGAAGTTGATTTCCCGTGGGTGTTTAGCTTATCTAGCATATGTCCGAGATGTTAGTGCTGACCCTACTTCTCCTGAGTCTATTCCTGTGGTTAGAGACTTCCTCGATGTGTTTCCTACCGACCTGCCAGGCCTTCCACCTGAGAGAGATATTGATTTTTCCATTGAGTTAGAGCCGGGCACTAGGCCCATTTCTATTTCTCCTTACCGTATGGCTTCTGCTGAGTTGAGGGAGCTTAAGGAGCATCTCCAGGATCTGTTAGCTAAGGGGTTTATTAGACCTAGTGTGTCACCGTGGGGTGCTCCTGTTCTCTTCGTGAAGAAGAAGGATGGGTCGATGCGCATGTGTATGTGATATATCAGACAGCTGAATAGGGTGACAGTGAAGAATAGGTATCCATTGCCGAGGATTGATGATTTGTTCGACCAGCTTCAGGGTTCAGTCGTGTTTTCGAAGATTGATTTGAGGTCCGGCTACCATCAGTTGAGGATTAGGGCGGAGGACATCCTTAAGACAGCATTCAGGACACGTTATGGCCATTATGAGTTCCTGGTGATGTCTTTTGGGTTGACTAATGCCCCCGCAGCTTTTATGAACTTGATGCACATGGTTCTTGGCCCGTATTTGGACTCATTTGTGATAGTTTTTATAGACGACATCTTGGTATACTCGGGTAGTAGAGATGAGCATGAGCAGCACTTTAGGGTTATACTCCAGACTTTGAGAGACCATCGGCTTTATGCCAAGTTCTCAAAGTGTGAGTTTTGGCTTGAGTCAGTTGCATTCCTAGGGCACCTGGTGTCTAAGGATGGGATTAGGGTTGATCCGGGAAATATTTTAGCGGTTTGTGAGTGGCCTAGACCTACTACTGTTACTGAGGTTCGCAGCTTTATTGGGTTAGCAGGTTATTACAAACGGTTTGTCGAGGGATTTTCTTCCATAGCAGCACCCTTGACTATGCTGACTAGGAAGGATATCCCATTTCAGTGGTCGGATCAGTGTGAGGATAGCTTCCAGAGGCTTAAGGCCTTATTGACTTCAGCTCCAGTGTTGACTTTGCCGGTTGAGGGTCAGAGCTTCTCCGTGTATTGTGATGCTTCTGGGGTTGGTCTTGGTTGTGTGTTGATGCAGCAGGGTCGAGTAATAGCATATTCGTCGAGGCAGCTGAAGGTTCACGAGCGCAACTACCCCACTCATGACTTAGAGTTGGCGGCGGTAGTTTTCGCGCCACGATCTGGAGGCATTACCTATATGGAGTTCACTGTGAGATCTTCACCAATCACCGTAGTCTTCATTATATCATGAGTCAGCGGGAGTTGAACTCGAGATAGAGAAGATGGGTCGAGTTACTGAAGGACTATGACTTCACTATTCTGTATCATTCGGGCAAGGCAAACGTGGTAGCGGATGCCTTGAGCCGGAAGGCGGTGAGTATGGGTAGCCTAGCTTCTCTTTCAATTTCAGAGCGACCGTTGGCCTGGGACATCCAGTCCTTGGCTAACCGTTTGGTTAGGCTTGAATTATCGGATCCTAGCAGAGTTCTCGCCAGCGTTTAGGTTCGTTCTACTTTGATTGATCAGATTCAAAGCTTTTAGTTTGAGGATCAGCAGTTGTGTGACCTTCGTGATCGGGTTGTTCAGGGTGAGACCAATTGGGCTACTCTAGATTCAGATGGGGTTCTGAGGTTTGATAGCCGCCTTTGTGTTCCGAGGATTAGTGATTTGATTCAATTGATACTTCACGAGGCATATTGTACTAGATACTCCATTCACCCTGGCACAACAAAGATGTATAAGAGATCTTGAGCACGCTTTACTGCTGGACGTGGTATAAGCGGGATATAGCGGAGTTTGTATCTCGGTGCTCGTGAATGTCACTACGGTTAAGTTCACACATGAGACGCTGTGTGTTTATGCAACGACTTCCCATTCCTTGAGTGGTAAGTGGGAAAGGATTACTATGGACTTCGTGGTTGGTTTGCCCCGTACTTCTCGTGGGTTTGATTCCATATGGGTGATTGTTGATAGGCTGACCAAGTCAGCACATTTCTTGCCGGTACAGACTTCTTATGGTGCAGAGAAGTTAGCTCAGATCTACCTTCGTGAGATTGTTCGGTTGCACGGGGTCCCAGCTTCTATTATTTCAGACCGCGGCACTCAGTCACATCTCAGTTCTGGAAGGCTATTCAGCGAGATTTGGGTACAGAGGTTCATCTTAGTACCGCTTTCCACCCTCAGACAGATGGCCAGTCCGAGAGGACCATTCAGATTTTGGAGGACATGCTTCGAGCCTGTGTTCTTTACTTTGGAGGTTCTTGGGATCAGTTTGTTCCCTTGGCAGAGTTTGCTTATAATAAAAGCTTCCATTCGAGTATCGGCATGGCACCTTTTGAGGCTTTGTATGGCAGGCGTTGCAGATCACCGGTAGGTTGGTTTGATGGTTTTAGTGCTGGGCCACAGAGCACAGATTTGCTTCGAGATTCCTTAGACCGAGTCCGAGTGATTCAGGATATACTTCGGGTAGCTCAGAGCAGGCAGAAAAGTTATGCTGATCGTAGGCTTCGTGCCTTGGAGTTTAGTGTCGGTGACTTGGTGTTTCTCCGTGTATCGCCCATGAAGGGCGTGATAATATTTGGTAGGCGGGGCAAGCTTAACCCCAGGTACATTGGGCCATTTGAGATTCTTGAGAGGGTTGGTAGCGTTGCCTATCAGCTAGCCTTGCCTCCGATGTTTTCAGCTATACATCCTGTATTTCACGTTTCGATGTTGCGTCGGTATGTACCAGATGAGTCTCATGTGTTGCAGTGGGATTCAGTTCAGTTGGGTGAGGATTTAGCCTTTGTTGAGGAGCCGGCAGCTATTTTGGCCAGAGATGTCAGGAGATTGAGGTCTCGAGAGATCCCGGTTGTTAAGGTTCAGTGGAGGCACCGTACAGTCGAGGAGGCTACCTGGGAGACAGAGAGAGATATGCGGGCCCAGTATCCGCAGCTGTTTGAACCTTCAGGTACCCCCTTGACCTTGACTTTCGAGGACGAAAGTCCTTTTTAGTAGTGGATGATGTAAGGTCATTTCCACATACACGTTTTTCTTGTGCCGTTAGAGCTTGTTGTAGCAGACCCAAGCCACTTAAGGCTCGTCAAGACTGGTATTTCACTGTCGGGCCCATTTGTTTGGTCGCATTATAAGTTTTGAAGTCAAGCAAATCGACAAAAGTTATCGTAAGTTCTTTAATAAATTTCCTGAACTTTGGGTAAAATGTCTTGGAGCTTTTCTCTCAATATATAAAGAGTTAGAAGTCCCCCGAAATACCAAATCGAAGGTCTACGAGTCTAGTTTCCTATGCACAAAACCTCACGTCCAACTGATCTCGAAGTAAAAAGTTATGATTGTTTTACCACGGACTATCTGGCAGAAAATGGGTTACGTACCGGGTCGCGAACCGGGTCGGGTTAAACTCGATTTAAGCCTCAACTTCACATTTTAAAATTCCATTTCAGTTCCGAAACAGTGATAAAACATAAGGGAGGATCCCGAGAGAGTTCTTGAGTATCAAAATCGTGCGTTGGTGAATTGCGAGTCTAGATTTAAGAATTTTATTAACATCGCGTGTATTTGAAAATATTTTATTTAAAAGTTGAATTTGGTAAAAATTATATTATTATTTCCTTTTTAAAATATTTTAAATGTATATGAAAAATATTTTGTTACGATATAATTGTATATGTATTTATTTTATAAGGTTTTTATACATTGTAATATTTTAACGGAGATAGTAAATTTAGTTATGTTAAAATTTATTATTATAATATAGTAGGTTTTATTCGAAATAATTTTCTAATAATTATGATATATTCAAAAATTATATTTATTATACCACGAATTTATGCAATACCCGAATATTTATATAACGGAGTAGGTGATGGGGTGTTAAACAACCCCACTTCCACGTGGAAGTGGAGGGGAGGGACACACAATGTATCATACATGGGAGGCTGCCAAGTGTCCCATTCACTTTAATCATTTCAACATATTACTATGTTAATTGTTGCCACTAATGTTTAGCATGCCAAACTATTTCATATGTTCCACATAAGGAAATTTTACCCACCCATTTGTTAAACTCACGTTATTTTGGGTGCAAAAATTGCCATAGTATATCATTCATTTGTCACGTTAAAAGTTGATTCCAATAAGCAAGATCTTGATAATTTATTGGATCACCAAAGAGAAAATCAATTATCTACGTCAAGTTATTCAAGCCTAATTTCGAGTTTGATTTTATTTTGGAGTTTCTCGGAGCGGTTCGAGCGTGGACATCGTCGTTCTAGCAGCTTGTCATCGGACGACAGGTAGGTTACAGTTTATTTTCCCTAGACTCCGCATATATAGGATAAAATTGTATTAATGGGCGTCCTTGGGTTGGTTTATTAGGTTGGTACCACAGACCTCAACCGCTTTATTCATAACCCCCTACTTTTGTTCCTCCGTTGCTTGTAGTATTTGCCGATATATTTTATTTACCCTTGTGGTCCTGTGAGGCCTTGTTGACTCTGGAACATAGAAGGTGGGATTTTGGGAATGTCCGCGAGTCTCGGGCATAGAATTATCCTTCTAGGCTGGTTATTCTTGCTGAGTAGCTGTGGGCCTGTGCAGGGTCGATAGGTTGATTGTGAGCTGTTGGGCAGCTACTGTGTGTGATCATACCATTCCCATGCATATAAAGAGGTTTTATCCATGTTTTACTATGGTTTTGGCTTCGGGCCTACTGGCACTATTTTCTAAACCTTGCATAGCCCGAGGGGCCCGTTTTTTATGGAAATAATTTGGAAATGGTTTGATCTGACTTGTGAGTATTCTTGGTAAAAGAAAGTAAATTATGTTTTAAATCATCAGTTTTACGATTAACGCTAGACTCGGCAGGGCCGGAGTGCTAGTTGAGTTTTCTCGTTACTTGAGATGATTTTTAGCCTCGGTCGGACCGAGCACCTGAGATGACTTTCTACTGTTTAGACCCTGTTATGCCCGAGCACCCTTGGAGGGGTTTTTGAGATATTTTCCTACTATTTTAGTCCTGGACAGGGTCTGGGCATGCATATTAGAGACTGGGTCTCTATCTTGATACCGGACTTGCTTCCGGACGACATATTCTGATACTGAGTTTTAGTATGGGGTCTGGGACCTCCATGGACCTTGCCATCCGGGCCAGGGGCTATGGGCTGCGTATGCCGGAGGAGGGGTATACGGTGGAGTAGAGGTATACGGGCAGTGTCCTTCTATGGAACCTACCTGCTGGGCCGGATCGGCGCCGGAGGAGGTACATACAGAGATACCATTTCACTTGAGATCTTCATGCAGCATATCATTCATTGTTTCAGGCTCCACCCTTGTTTTTTGTTTGCTGATTGTACGCACCGATAGTATGGGATGCCGGAGGGTTTGTTTTCACTTGTTTGTGTTCCTCGGTTGTATGGGCGGCCGGGGGACTATAGGTAGACTTTTGCTATTTACTTACAGAATTATTCTCTATTAGGGATAAGTATGAGATTGGTTACTGCTAGACTGTTAGTTTCTGGATTTGAGATTGATATGATTAGTTGAGTTTGATTCATGTCTCTGAGCATGCCTATCATTACTCTTTCTCTCTTTCTTCTTACACTTGAGGTTACCGGTATACCGTCCATTTCGTAAACTTCTTTTGTATACACTGTTGTTGCAAGGACCCCAGGTGCGTTGTTTCTTACTTTCACCTGTGCCTATTGTGTATATTCTGCTTACTAGCCTCATATGTGGTTCTGTTGATTTCCCTCTGGGCTAGTTCCTGTGTACCTTTCATTGATTTCTGTGACTGCTTGCTTCTATTCTGTCTATTACTACGCTTTTATCTTATATGTGCCCAGTCGGCCTATGATACCTACTGGGTACCTTATGCTTCGCATTTGGTGCTCACCCCTCCCCCCCTGCATCTTTGGGTGCAGATCCTAGCGTGGGCCATCGCCGTTAGATCGCTGTGATTCGTGCTTGGAGATCTGTTGGGGAATACTTCAGACTGAGGGTGAGCTCTTGGCGATCGGAGCTTAGCTTTAGTTTATCTTTTGCTTCATATACTCTATTACCATTCAGAGACATCTGTATATATAGTTTTGGTTTATTTGCACTCCATGTATGTAGTTTGGCTCTATACTATGATACCAGGTCTTGGGGTTTGGTTTAGTTTCCGCACATGTATATATTTATATCCCTGTTATCTATTTTCTTTGTCTTGTTCCCTTATTTGTTAGATAGTAGCCCATTACTAACTATTCTGGGCTACGGGGATTGGTTCACCTACCGGGAGTTGTAGGTGCCATCATGACCGAGAAATCGGGTCGTGACAATATTGCTCTACAGATAACATACGGAATTCACAGGAACACAAGGAACCAAAAACTCCAATTAGGCCTTTGTGCATTTCACATGCGATACATAGATCTTGATGTGTGGGTTGCACAAGGCATCACATCTTGTTGAAAAGGGAGAACCAATCACTGTTCTAAGGGGCAGATCTTGGTGCGACGTGCACTTTGGTTGGTGCGTCCTACACCAGCTTCGCAGCACAAAAGGAAACCAACTATAGGAATATGTTAGCTCGTGCGATAGGACATGCAACACGCACTCTCCCTTATGCGGTACGCATATGGTTTGCACGAGCCCCAGCACCCTTATTTGTTTTTCACTTCACTGAATTCCTAACTTCTTTTAGTTGTGTATATATTCATAGTGCATACTGCTAATTCCCATCAACAAGATTATGTCCTCCAACAGGCACCATCAAAAGAGTCGTGCCGTGAAGCACACTCCAAATGCAGGTGTTTCTATACAAGAGGCTGAGCACATTGAGTTGGGAGTCTGTTTTGGGCTGAGAGGAATGGATGCCTACTATCTTAAATTCCAAAATTTCCCATTTTTGGAGGAAAAGGGGTTCAATGTAGAAGATTTCCAAGAGGAATTCCCAATATGCCAAAGCAATTTCTCCTAAGAGCTTGGGAACACTTTGCCAATACACCAGGCCTTTACTTTCCTAAGTTGGTACGGGAATTCTATGCCTTGTACCGAGCCACCTCTACGAACTAAATCACTAAGGACCACTAAGCAAGTTGCCATGCCTCAAGTCAGTATTGGTTCGAGGTAAAGAGGTGAACATTACCCCTGAAGCCGTTCATTCAGCCATATGGGACGACGAGCCAATACCCAAATAAAGGTACTTTGAATGTGTGGCCAGAAAGAATGACGAATATGAATGAATTTCTAGTGTGATTTCTGAAAGAAGACCATTTTGGGCCAACTCGAAGGGACAAATCCATTGCTCGGATCTCATATTCAAAGCATGTATGTGGCTTGACTTTGTTAGCACAAGACTCATCCTGACTAGCCACACCACTAAAGTAACCATAGAGATGGAAATTCTCCTTGCATACATCATGAGAGGCCTCTGTTTGAATGAAGGTTAGATCATCGCCGAACATCTCAAGAGAAAAGCGCGACATGACTTCACATCCATGGCTTTCCCCGTGCTTATAACTCTTTTATGTGTCCAAACTGGGTGTCCTTTGTTTCGAGCATTTGACAAGTCCAGACAAGATAAGGGGATGGTTTGCTTGGACACAAAGAGGGATAAAGATGCTCCATATGTCAAAAGAAGGTATCTTGGTCAACCTTCACATGCTACAACACCCATGTCTCTAGCCACCAACATTCTGCATAATCAAGAAGGGGGTTCATCCTTGTCTCAGGGAGCTTCGAGCCACCACCTCCTCCTCTGGTAACTTGCTACAACTGACTCAACTTACTAACAAGAATGAGGAGATCCTACAAAAGTTTGCCAAAGACATTCCGACCATACTTCAATTCGCCATCATGTCGGCCTTGATAACGGTAGTGTCTAGTATGAGAAATCTATGTGCTAGAGTGGATACCATGGAAGTATAGGTTGAGCAACTCAAGCAAGTGGTCCTGCATATTTAATCAAATTGGGATCTTAATCTACCAGCCCCAAACTCCTCACCACCCTTAAGGTCTGCTAGCCCTCCTGATGATTGGTGCACGGGGTGGACTTAATCTGACAATGGATGTACATCCTAAATCAAAGTAGCACTTGATCCACCATTAGTCTAGCAATACCCGGATCCTCCCGACTCACCTGTGCCAAGATGGAGGACTCCACCTAGGCCTCGATAGAGCAGGGAGCCATTCTATCATGAGTTGATAACTGCAGAGGATAGATGGTATATAGATGACCCATTTGGTCCCCTTAAGCTGCCATGGGATCCTACGATACCACCATTGGCTGGTTTTCAGATAGATCCTGCACATGCCTATATAGCCCCCACCGGCACCACCAGCTCCACCGGCATCTCAACCTCCTAGGCCACCATATCGGTTCTACCTAATGAGGCATCATCACCATCATTAGCCTATTCAGGCAGTTTTTGACACTCATTTTATTTTGTATAACTTTTTGTGCATCGGGGCTATGCTTACTTTATGTTTGGGGAAGCCTGTAATATTAATATTGTGATGCTTATTGTGTTGACATTGCCCTCGCCGGGCCCTTTTTGTTATGTTTTATTTTTATTCAGAGCTTATTTGTGCCCTCGTCGGGCTTGACTTTTCATGATTGAGATTTTGTTGCAGGGTTGGTTTTACATGCCCCATTGTTTCACTACCCGTGCTTGGCGAATACGCTAAGCCTATGCCGAGGCTTGTTTTAAATGAATCATGAGCACGTAATTTGGATATCGCCTTATTAATAGTAGTTTAGAAATAAACTCTGAGGGTTTTCTTATTACCACGGTTCATTCCCAAGGAGCAAGAGTTTTGATTATTTTCTTTTTATTCTTTTTTGTTTTTATGTGTCAAACCGGGTTGGTGTTTCCCTATGATAGATTGAGAGGCGACTTCTTAAGGGAAAATTCCAAGTTTTAGTTTAGAATTGAGTCCGTAGTTGCTTGTCTCAAAATGGGCCCACCAAAAACTTTCTCTTGGAAAATTGTTTTTAAATTAAAAAGAAGAAAGGAAATGAATTTTTGAAGAAAAGCATTCTCTTGTCATGACTTGCACAGTCTCTCTTTGGCTTGATTGACTCACAAATGAGTGTGTAATGAACTCAGAATATCTTGTCCAAAATCATTTGCCCCAATTGATTATGAGACTAATGAAAGAGGTCTTGTGGCATGATGCCTTGTGTGGTGAGGCTTTACCTTGATTCTTGTGCATAAGTGTCATCTAGAACTTGCACCGAATGTGATTCAAGGTAAAATTATAGGTGTGACTGAGCTTGGAAGATGACCTTAGGCCCTTTTTGATAGCCACTTCACCCAAATAACTTCCCACGACATCAAATCCTAGTGAACCCCTTTTGAGCTTGTGACCGTTCCTTGGCATCTTGTAACACCTTGACCTTTTTGGAACCTCTATTTTGGCACCCATCCTCCCTAATTGTTTGAAAATGAAATGTAGGCCAAAATCCTAAGTTTGGGGGGGAAACAAAAGATAACATAGGCAAATGCCTAAGTTTGGGGGTGCATGTGATCAAATAAGGAGAAGAAAAGAAGTTCCCTTCAAGTGCTAGGTAGCACCTTAATTTCGAATTGTAAATTGCTCAGAAAGATCAATCCAATGAGCAAATTGAAAAGCAAAAATAGGTGATACCAAGTGAAGGTTGTATAAGGAGTCTGAATGATCATTAGTAAAAAGGAGAAATCTTGGGTTGTGTGGGGGAGAAATAAGGTGAAGTTGAAATTGGAAAATGTGAGCGGTGTTCAAAATGAGAACAAAGAACATTAGGGAGGTGTAGTCACTTGAACCAAATGATATCCTCACCTTAGCCCTATCCAACATCGTAACATGCAAGTCCTTGGTGATTTTGAGCGTGGCCACTCTACATTAGTGGTGATATACATGAAGGGCAAGCCTATGGTTCGACACTTGAACTTCCTTGAGAGAGTGAGAGTCTTCTTGGTTCTCCTATAGTCCCATGTTTTATGAATTGAATGATTGTGAGTGAGATTCTCTCTTATTGTTAGTGGCATCATGCACTCGAATTGAAACATAGAGTCTCTATTTCAATTGAGGGGAATGAATCAGACAAGTTGTGTGGTGAATCTCGAGGGAAACCTTGTCAGTCCATGCCAATGACTTGATCAGCTTAAATTTCTTGTTTTGAATGGCAAAAATTCCCTTGGTTTTGAATGAGAAATGATGTCCTTTTGGAGAAGGTTTTGAAATGATCAATTGCCTTGAATTTGTGGTGGTTCAAATTGAGATGAGCATAGTAGTTGTGTTGTTTGTTTGAGTCTTTCGTTTATTCTTTTTCTTAAATTTTAGTGTAGAGGAGTCTTTTGTGCCTTGATTGAGCCTAGAGAATAATTCATTCCTTAACTTGTGAGTATTTTGCTTGAGGACAAGCAATAGTTCAAGTTTGGGGGTTTGATAAGTCGGTAATCTACCAACTTATTGAGCCTATATCCATGAATTATTGCTACGTTTTGAATAGATTTAGAGGTTCTTATGGCCTTTATTAATGCCTATGAAGGTAATTTTTATAGATGATGATAAACAAGGAAATGGACCTAAAAAGAGCTGAAAAGGAGTAAAGTGTGAAGTGTTCGGAAAAGCTGAAGATGCAGTGGTTGTGTGACACGCATAAGACGAGGTGCAAACCGCACCTCTTCCGCATAAAGCTACAAAAGTCACTATTGAAGTTTTTGAGGGGTGCGGCTGTTGTGCGATGCGCACATCTCAAGATGCAAACCGCACCCCTTCGCATGGAGCTCCCAAAGATAGATGAAGTCACTGGTTCAACTGAAGGCAGTGTGCGACGCGCACATCATAATGTGTGAACCGCACGTCCCGCCGCATACCTCCTTAAGGGAATTTTTTTCCTAATTTTTAGTGACGTTTTGGAAAATTATAAAAGACCTATTTAGGAACAATTGTAAATAACTTTCTTCATTCCTGGATATTCTGAAGAGCTTTTTACTTGGAGACTAAGTTTTCACCTCCATTGAGAGGAGGGTTTCAATCTAATTCTCTTGGTTAACACTTGTTTGCTCAAATTGAATCTAGAACTTGAGATTCAGATCTAATGGAAGAGATTTTGACTTACCCAGCTGGTATCTCTTTCTCTCTTGCTATGAGTGGCTAATTTCTCTTGTCTAAGGGTGCATTATGATGGGTGCTTAACAAATGGGTGTGGGTGTTATTTTTTTTTGCTTATAATTGCTTAATTGACATGGGTCTAGTAATTTCACCAAGTTTTAATCCTAAAAGTGGTGGGTGCAAACATTAATTTTTATTACTTGACTATGCGATTGCTTGAGAAAGGATTTCATGGTTTCGGATGTGAAATTACTAGTGAGAACTTGGGATTCCACTCAGATTTGAGGCTATAGATAGCTTTTATAAATGGAATCACTCATTTAAGGGTCTAAGCTAGAGATAGTGTGACTTCCCCAAGCTTAGATTGGTTTTTTATTGATCAAACTGATGATGCTCTAACCGAGATCATCAGATATAAGATTGTTGATCGAGTGATAAGCAATTTTTACTCATGACCAATGCTACTTATGTCATTAAGCGAGAATAAGTATGAATTGTTAATCACCCTATCCCATAACTAAAGCCCCATCGGATATGCATCCCTAGTCTTCTAGTCAACTTGGTACACAGCTTTTGTTTTTTTTTATTTTTACTTGAATTATGATTGTAGTGACAACATCCCAATTCCCCCATCCTTTTACTTTTTATTTTGAGCATTTACTCTCGCTTTGAACTCAACTCGATACAATCTCTATTTAGCTACTCCAAGTCCCTTGGGTATGACCCCGACACTCGTTGGGATTATAAATTTTGTTTTGATGCATGATCGTCGTGGCCCCCAACTTTGGGGAGTACAATTTGAGCATTCATCAACGGACACCTACTCTAAGAACCTAGAGAGGCGAACCCTTACCACCCGATTCAACAGGCAATTGTGGAAATCAAAGTAAACCTTAAAAACTTCCTTTGTAATACATGAAACATTTACAAACCTTTATTTCAGGAAAATCCTTTACAAAATTTAATACAAAAAACCACTTTTACAACTTGAAAACAATCCTCCCTAGGATTTAGTCTAAGCAGGTACAAGAGCTATTACAGGAGAAATACAAGTAAATAGAAGGAGACACAACTTCCACCATGGAATCGAAGAGAAAGCTGCTGGAGGTCGCCATCGTCATATACCTATGAAACATCACTGACACTTGAACTAGACTATACCAAAAAAGGTATTGCGAGAGTAGTATCAGTATGAACACACATATTGGTAGGCATTATCGGTCGACCCGAATCCACTCCATACCATCATATAAGAAATTAAGAGAAAATATGCAAATAAATACAATACTCCATTCCTTCAACACCCACATTTACCAAACCTAACATCAACCTGACCATGAACTTATACGTCATGTCCCAAGACTCCCCTTCCCCTTCCACTGCCAACTCTACCGCTCGGAGACACTACACCCTGACACTTGTGACTTTCCAGGTCACACTTAACCATTACGCTTTCCCAGTCACCTTAAACCTTAGACTCCCCAAGTCACCTTAACCATAGTAAGACCACTCTGTCAAAACCCGGACTACCATTCCAATATTCAAGTGAACCTCTATGACTCAACAACTAGATGTAACCCCACTACCCTAAACTAGACCACATCCCTTCGTAATATAACTTCAGAATCCCAGTCTACCTTCTAACTCCAATCATATGAAATAGGTTCAATGATCATTTAATTACGAGTAGAAATCATGACAATTACCCTTTTTACAATATCCGTACCTAGACCAACTAAGGATCCCTAGACCATTACCTAGTATTAACCTGCAACACTCGGTCCACCCCAGCACTAACCCAATATTTTAGTGTAACAACTCGGCCTCTCAAGGACCGACATGCAATATCACAAATTCAGCAATCAACACGGTCCACTCATGGAACCTTCGACAAACATTATCAACAATGCAAATTAAACCCGTACCAAGCGTGGTACCCAAGCCAACCGTTAGTATCCCATACCAGGCATGGTACCCGAGCCAACAAATGTATAACTTATACCAGGTGTGGTACCCGAGCCAATCGAATGTCACACACAATACAACAAGTCAATAATTAATGAACAACATCATACTTGTAAACCAATAAGCCAACATACCAAGTTCATTTCACATAAGTGATACAGAATAGCTAGACATTCATAATTCTATTCCCTAAGCATGCAACCACATACAATACTAAGCAATAGTACATGAACGCATATCGTAATTGGGAAAAATAATAACCATCACCTACCCAGCACCCGGGTTCACAACCCCAACACTAACTTCTTATTTGGAATCTAAGTCCTGGTTCACCCCTTAGGCACATATTCAACCAACACCTCAGAATAAGAACCCTCCTTTTAAGACAACACAACACAGAGAATACATCTCTTAACATTGGTACTGAAACCATTCTTGTTTACCCTATTCTTTTATATCAAATCATTCCCGAAACCCCCTATAATTAGTCATTTATTTACCCATAGCATTTTTGGATCCCGAAAATTCCTAACAATCTAATTCCTGGATTCTAGCATCACACACCAATTAACAATTATAAACAACCCAAGATGAAACACATCACCCCAACCCTATCATTTTCTATTCAAAAACAGTCAAAACACAATGCTACTCCAGACTCCATACCTGAAGGCCTAAACATGAATTTTCCTTTCTGACTACACAACAATACAAAATGGACATAGGTCTAGGTCTACTCAATGAAAAGAAACCTAGCCTACCTGGATGCTAAGCAGCTGAACAACATATATTTTGGCTCCATGAAGGCATTTCCTAATGGATGACAAGCCCAAAATTCATGGTTTTGTATTGTTTTAGCCGGAATCTCTCCTCCCCATGGCTCCCTAGCCTTGGAGCAACCTAGGAGGGTTTTTAGAGTAACCCTCATGTGTTTTCCAACTGAGGAGGAGAAGTCTTTTATAAAAATTGCGTAATTCTGGTTTCTATTCTCCTCTATACCACTATAGCGGCTCGTTGACCGCTATAGCAGTAGCACTATAGCGGAATAATTTCCACTAGCAGATTGACGTCAGCCTGGAAAATTTTCAAATGCAAAATTTTAATCACATCAACCCTACTTAAGTTAAAATGTATTTTAATCATTCTCAAAATCCACGATATAATGATTTTTAAAATAACGACAGATTAGGTCATTACAATAGATACTAATTTAACCATCATTTATCCCTGAATAATCCCATAAGAGAGAGGAAGAAAAACTAGTCCAGGGCTCTCACAGTCCTGTTTGACTGCGTAATTATGATTTCACACAAAATATTGGCACTCCCTTATTTTAGTCGCACTTGACTCAATGGGAAAAATATTAGGATCCCACTCTGACGAGGAATCTCCTTCCATGAGCTATCGGAAAAATTCTTAAAGTAACCTTCTCCGAGTACCCAAGAAATCGGGGCCTCAAGAAACATCGGAGTGAAAGAACTTTAAAAGACTCGGAAGGAACCTTTACTTTCCAAAGTTGAACTGTCATCCGCTATAGTGGAATTTATACCGCTATAGCAATACTGCTATAGCGAGGTGTCAACTGCTATAGTAGTTGTCAATAGTTGAAATAGGGGAGAAACAGTTTTTCATTCCCATTTTCTTCTATTTGCCATCCAAAAATACTTCATTCTTCCCGATCATCTCACTCCGGACGTTGGAAAATCTAGGTAACACTCGTACCCACTTACTTTTCTATTTCATTGCATGATTATAGCTTGAATTCAAGGTTGGCTTTATTTTTTGGATTATCAAAGCATGGGTACTTATCTTACATTTACAACGCATCCACGTCATTCTGGGCATAAGGATTATGGAAGTTTTGGCCAAAAATGTGCTCAAAATGCCGGGGTAGGAAAAAGGTTGTTCTTGGAGAAAATTTGTCATTTGGATGAGTTGTAAGGGTTAAAATGCCAAAATTTTTGCACAAGGCGGTGATAGGACACTTTAGAAGTACTGATCTGAACTTTGAATGTTCAAAATAGAGTTTTGGGTCAAGGGGCGCCATTGATGCACCCCTTAAAGTTCTGGGATGATGAAGATCACAATAGTGGAACCCAACCACTATAGTGGTCCCGCTATAGTTGATAAATTCCCGCTATAACGGTTCCACTGTAGTGGACAGTTGTCCTCTTTGGCGGAAGGCTGAAACCAGTAGCCTCCCAAGCTTACCCATAGAGAGATTTTTCCCTTGAAACCTCATTTCCTTACACTTACTAACTTCTAACCCCTTCCCCTTGCCACATTAAAGGTTAACACACTCAATGGCTAGAGAACAAGTACCCGAGTATCCCTACAATAGGTTCCTCGATGATGCTAGTCAGTAGAGGTTCTGAGACTACCATATGCTAGGCTTCTGTTTCGAGAGGGCCTTTATAATAGATTAGGTGGATGAGAAAGAATCCACCTTCTGTCACAGGCTCTAAGATTTTGGTTGGGGCCCGTTGGTAGGGACTTCCCATTCCAAGCATTCAGGCTGGGTGCGGGAGTTCTACGACATACTCCCCACTGTTTGTTGGGATGATCCCAACCCCATTATCTGTATCAAAGGGGTGGATGTTCCTGTGGAATCCCAGTGCTGAGGGAATTACTAATGCTTTCTTTTCTATGGATGCTAAGGGGTGGCTGAATGTAGTGTCCAGAAGGATCCATCCATCGACGTGACTTATGCTCGAGATTTGGTGATTTATTGTGCTATGCAAGGGATCATCATGAATATGGGGGACCAGATCATCTCTGAGTGGAAGGACTTTTACTGTGGTCCTAGGAAAGGCTTCTTTTTTCTGATTTTGGTGTTTGAGTTGTGCAGGCGGGTTACGGTACCCGATGATCATACTGATATTGTGTTGGAGATGGATGTTGCCTTCAATCCCCTCCGCGTGAAAGTGGTCACCTCTTAGAAGAAGAGGAAGGTGGATGAAGCAAGGAGCAGTCAGACTACCTAGGATGCTAATGGTGATGATGATTACCCTCCCGCCGCTCTTTCCAAGTCCCAGCCCCAAATTACTAGAAGCCAACATGAGGAGAACCTGACATAGTCACACGATTTATGGAGGGTACTACTGCTAGGGGTACATCCCCACCCCCTTCTTCTTAGGATATTGCAGCTCTCCGTAGGGAGTTAGATGAAGAGAAGAAGAAGAGGCGTTCCTGGGATAGCATGCTTTCCCAGATGTGGAAGACTATTAAGGTCATGTTCACGTACTCTACCCCCGATCAGGAGCTTCCCTAGCTAGAGCCGGAGGACTTGCAGGAGTTCCCCATCTTTAGCGATGATGAGGCATAAGACCCTCACCCTTTCCCTCTTTATTATATTAGACTATTGCTTCCTTGGTATTGCCCCGTTTGGGGCATGTACTAGACGATGAATGCCTTTCCTTTACACTTTCTTTTTCAAGCATATTGATGCTAGTTTCAGACAATATTTCCCTTATATGCATGCTGCTTTCATTCTACTGGTGTTTTCCTTTTTTTACATAACTCGTAGTGTAGATATTTCCTTTAGACGCCTAAGAATGGAAGGAAAAACAAGGGAAAATAGGACAAGGGTTCTGCCCCGCGCCCTTTTGCTATAGCGGGTGTCACACTGCTACAGTGGTACTGCCATAGCAGGGAAATTTTCTTTATAGCGTTCTAGACGGTAGTGGCCCAAAAAATTGAAATTTTCAGCAAAGTTCACTCATTCCCTATTCCCGATTATCAATGTTAATCCCATAAATCCCATCAAGGTCTTAAACATAACCCCAAGACTATCCCTAGCACTGCATAATTTGAAACTTATCATCATTTTATCATCAAATCAATCACGAATTACAAGGGAAAATTGTTCACAACAACACATTCTTTCTATCATACAAGAATGACTTCCCCCCTTTTTCCTATAGTTCCCAACCAACCCGACTGTCCTGAAAATAGAGTTTCCCCACAGTCACAAGTCTTGTTCCCTTAACATCTTAACCAATGATAAGTCCCATTTCGAAATGTAATACAAAATTTCCATTCGAGACACATTGCAATTATCATTAACCAGCACATTAATTCCAAATCATGACTCCCTTCAGACCCAAATATTCACAGTCAGGCAATCGTTTATACACCAACAATTTCAGTCATACAAGCACTGTAACACGCAAAATTTCAATCTTCAAGTCATATATACTACTATATATTTGCGCCATGGATGACATTTAGTCGGTCATTCATGCTTTACCACACCCTCTCAAGCCAAATACCAATTGGAACCTTCCTGGTTCCAGCTTTTTTTGTTTATCTCATTGCAATCGGAGTCCACTGACAACCTTCACTTTGTTGAGGTACCAATTGGAATCGAGATATACCAATTAGACTAAACCCATACAAGCAAATAAACAAACCACACGAAAAGAATGAATAAGAGAGATAATTCCTAGAATGCTTTATAGTTTCCCAAGGTTTAGATGCGGACGTCAATACACCAATTCGCAGGACTCTATTCAATATTTTTTGCTCTTGTACTAGGAGACCGGTAACCTAGGCTATGATACCATTGATCACGTCCTAATTACTGGGCCATTCAGGTACCTACTCTAATGTAATTACCCTTTCGGTCATTTACACATTTTCTCCTTCCTTGTACCATTAGAGCTTACTTGTAGCGGCCCAAGTCATTTATGGCTTGTCGGGACCTGTAGTTCAGTGCCCGGGATGTTTGTTTGGTCTTTATGGCCGTTCCTCATTTTAGAGCTTCAACTTTGGAAATTGTTGACTTCCGTCAACATTCTTGGTAATATCAAAGAATTAAACCAAGGTTCTTGGTCAAAGGAATCCCTTACTCGAAAGTTCGAGTTAAAGAAATGCCTCGTGTAACACCTCGCCCGTTTGGAAGATTTAAAGTAACCCGTGCCTTTGGGGTAAGACTAATAGCGTCTAATATACTAAGAAGGATGTGTTATGAGGTAATATAATGAAAAATGGTCGTATGATAAGTTTTGAAGTCAAGCAAGTTGCGAAACAAAAGTCGTAAAAAGTTATTGTAAATTCCTTTAAGGAATTCTCTTCAAATTTGGGGTTAAATGTCTTGGGGTGTTTCTCCCTATCTATAAAAAGTTAGTGGTCCCCCAATATACCAAATCGATGGTCTACGAGTCTAGTTTCCAACTCACTAAACCGTTCATCCATACGACTTCAGAATAGAGAGATATTCATGATTTCGTAAGACTGCGCAAGCAGATATGTCAAAGCGGGGCCCACATCCTAAGTCGGTTTGCCTTTATAAATCAGCTTCTCCTTCGTTTTAAACCCATAAAAACAGACCAAAACCATATAGAAACAGATACAAACCTTAGAAATAATCCATGGACCTTGATCCTTTCAATTCGGAAGTTTAACGGAAGTTGCTCTACGTCGCGAGCTCATCGTCGTGGTATAGTTTTCTCGTCGTTTTGGCTTCGTTTGTTGCTACTGCAAGGAGGCAGTTCGTGGGACTGATATTTTTATGGTATTATAATTTGATTATCGGAAGGTAAGGGTTCTAAATCCTTGACTCATTCTTAATTTGAGCTTTAGAATCAATTCCGAGGAGAACTTATTGTTATCGGCATGTTTGTCGTGTTTTCTTGCCGTATATTGTTACAGCTCATGGTGGGTCCTTATAACAGCATGCTTAGCTTGGTATTTCAAAGATTTTTGTCGAGGTAACCTTCCTCCTACGACCCTCCTTCATTATTATATGTTCTAGTATTGTTTTATGGATTTCTGAGCCCCGAAATGGTATTTTGGATTTGTGGCATTGGACAGCCCTTTTATCTTGTTATGTTTGGTTATTTTTGTGGTGTTCTTGTTATGGTAAGGTGATGGAGGGACTGGGAAATTGTGTGATTCTTTTTGGGATCACATACGATAGTGATTAGATTGGACAAACGTGAAGTATGCCTTGAAATAGTGCCTCAGGAGCTCGTCGCTCCTTGGAGATATGGTTAACGTATTGTTGTTGAATTTAGCTGCCATTTGTTATTGTTACAAGACTCATTTTTATGCTCTGGAGTTGGCTGGTCGCGAGTGTGACATTAACACCGTATCAATTGGCTATGGCTCGTTCTTGCAGCCTTGTCGATTCTAGCAATTGTTCCATTACCTTGGTTGGTCAGGCTTCATAGAGACGCCTTTGGGGATTCAGTTGAAAGTATTTGTTTTGTGTGATTCAGAGCTTCCTGGAGCAGTTCGAGCCTGGATGACGTTGTTCCCGCAGCTAGTCATCAGATGACAGGTAGGTTATGGTTTTCCCCTATCTAGACTCTGCGTATATAGGCTATAACTGCATTAATTAGCATCCTTGGATGGGTTGTTATAGGTTGGTACCCCAAACCTTGTCCACCTTGTTCGTCCGTTATTTCATGCGTTGTTTGTAGTATTCGTGTAGTATTGTATATTACCCTTGTGGTCCTGTGTGGCCTTGTATTGACTCTGGAACATAGATGGTGGGCTATTTGGGAATGTTTGCGAGTTCCGGACATAGAGATTATCCTTTTAGGTTGGTTATGTCTGCTGAGTAGCTATTGGGCCTGTGCAGGGCTGATAGGAATTATTGTGAGCCATTGGGCTACTTTTATATTTGTATGCGAGCATATCATCCATGAGAAAGGTTTTCCCCTGCATGTTTTACTACAGTTTTGGCTGTGATCCACTACTGACAGTTTTCCTAAATCTGCATGTCCCTAGGGGCCCTTTTTGGTACTGTTGATGATAAAAAAAGGGATTTTTGGATGTTTTTGCACTGATTTTATTACTAGTACTAGTCTCTGCGTGCCAGAGCACCAGACTTAATTTTATTACTGATACTAGTCTCTGCGGGGCAGAGCACCAGACATGATTTTATTACTGATACTAGTCTCTGCAGGGCGGAACACTAGACATGATTTACTACAGTTTTAGACCCGGTTACGCTCGGGCACCCTGGGAGGGGTTTTTGAGGCATTTTATACTACTTTAGTCCTGGACAGGGTCTGGGCATGCATATTTGAGACTGGGTCTCTATCTTGATCCCGGAATTGCTTTCGGATGACATGTCTTGATACTGAGTTTTAGTATGGGGTCGGGGACCTCCATGGACCTTGCCGCTCCGGGCCTGGGGCTTCGGGCTGCGTGCGATGGAGGGAAGGTTATACAGTGGAGTAGAGGTATACAGGCTGAGTCCTTCCATGGAACCTTCCTGCTTGGCCCGATTGGCACCGGAGGAGGTACATACAGAGGTTCTATTTCATATCATATCATATCATGCATTGGATTCCACCCTTGTTTGTTGTGTGTTCAGTGTACGCTCCGGTATTATGGGATGTCGGAGGGTTTGCTTTCAGTTGATTGTGTTCCTTGGTTTTATGGGCGGCCATTGGGACTGTAGGTAGACTATATTTACTCCTATTTTTACTAAGAGCTTGTCTTGGTACCCGGTTGTTGAAAGATTAGTGATGGCTAGCCTGTTGAGGCTTTGGTTGTGGGATTTTTGATTATTCATAGGGCTTTGGAGTCCTATCTTAGTGAGGCACTTTTGTGTGGCATTCTGAGCAGAGTGTGAGACTCTGGTTCTATTCTTGTGGGAAGTTCAGTGGTATCTCTCGGTTATTGTGGCCTAGTTATTTCATCCTAGGGTTGTACTTGTGAGGTGATTCCCTGGTTATGCTATCATATGATTGGATTGGTGTTATGATTTCCTTATATTGGTTGATTCCATTTTGAGTATGTTAGACTGCTCTCCGTCTTTTCCTTCCACTTGAGGTTACCGGTATACCGCTATTTTCTCAACTCTCTCTCTACTTACTTATATTATTGTGCAAGGACTCCAGGTGCGTTCTCCTTTCCTTCACCTGTGATTCTAAGTAATTGTATCTCTGTGCTAGCATGTGTTACTTGAAGCTCTTAGTCATGGATGATCTGTGCTAGCTCTTTGTGCCTTGCTTATTGCTTCAGTGACTGCTTTCTTGCTATCTGTTACTTACTGCTTTTATACCTTATATGCGCTCAGTCGGCCTATGATACCTACTGAGTACCCGTGGTTTTGGTGCTCATACTACACTTCTGCACTTTTTTGTGCAGATATTAGCTGAGCTTTCGCCGTTGATCACGTTGGAGACTCGTGCATCTTTTGGATCTTTCATACTAGGGTGAGCGCCTGACGGTCGGGGCTTGTCTACATCTCATCTGTTGTACTGTTCTCCTTGTACTTTCGGAGGCAATTTATGTTGTATTTTATTACTACTAGCACTTGTATCCTATTAGAAGCTTCTGTACTATTGATACCAAGTCTTGGGGTTTGTGTAGTTTCCTTTATGTATTTATATTTGAGTTTTGCTTTTGCTTATTTCTGCTTGCTGGTGCATTTTGGTTAGGTAGTAGCCCATTACTAACCTTTCTGGGCTACGAGAATTGGTTCGCCTACTGGGGATTGTAGGTTCCATCATGACTTGAGAAATTGGGTCGTGACAGCTTGGTATCAGAGCTCTAGGTTCACCGGTGTCATGGTTCAATAGATCGGGCCTACTAGAGTCTCGCGGATCGATATGATGACGTCCGTATCCTATCTGCGGGGGGCTACAGGGCATTGTTAGGAAAGTTTCATCTTTTTGGCTCCTCATCGTGTGTTCCTGGCTCTATGGACTTCTAAACTTCAGTTGTTCATTCATTCTGAGATGCCTCATATGAGTGCGATAGCGGTTGGTGCCGGGGCTTCTGTGCTTGTTTCTTCAGTGCTTCCGTTAGCACCAAGACTTCAGAGTGAGAGTTTACCGCCTCAGATAGGGGGTATGGGGTCAGCCCTGCCTACGATTGGATTTATAGCTACCCCAGTTCTTCAGGACACCGTGGCTAGGACTCCGAGCCCTCCGGTGAGTGTTCCAGTACCTGGTTCTGTGAGTGGTACTTCAGTTACAGTTGAGCTTCTAGTTCTTCAGCAGGGTTGTCTGACGGTATTGGAGTACGAGGTGAGATTTACCCATCGAACTTTATCTAGTATAGGCTATTTTCGATGTGGTGAGCGTGGGCCCTTTGCTAGGAATTGCCCCACGATTGTGTATCCCAGAAAACCTGTTTGTTATTATTGTGGAGAGACCGGTCACCTTTATAGAGCTTGTCCCCGGCGAGGGCCAGTTGGGCCTTTATTTTTGACTACTCAGTGCAGAGTTAGATCCCGTCAGCTTGATGCTCCTCTTGGTGGGCTAGAGGTAGAGGTTCCTGATACTATTGCTCCAGGTCAGGCTTTTGCTACCTTCGACTTATGTTAGTCCCGCTCGTGTTGCTACTCTATCCCTTCTGTCGTGTAATTGCGTATATGCCTACCTGCTACTTGTTTAAGTTGTTTGGCTACTCGAACTGTAGTATCGATATGTTGTTTTTATTGGTAGTTTATTCTTTAGTAGTGGATGGGGGTAAGTTATCCTTGAGAGGTGTTTTCCCAGAGTCGTAGCTCGTGGGTAGTTCTTGTTCTGTTTCTAGTTGGGTTATCCCTGTTTCATTGTGAATTTGGACTTGTGGTTGAGTTGCCCTTGTTGAACGATCCTAGATGGTTGTTGCCTAGGCCGTTATCTAGCGTGGCTAGAGATCCATGTGATGGTTCGGGGTATTACCGGTAGTTGGGCCGCAGTTGAGATTTTGCCTCAGTTAGGAGATATTGGTTATGCTAGTGTGCATAGATTGGTTTGGCCTCCCGAGTGTCTAGAGTCGACCCTCTTTGTTGATTAGTTTAGGAGGTTGGCAGGTATGTGGGTTGTTCCCATAGTCTCCTCCACTTCCTGGTCCGCTGGGTGTTTTGTTGTATCCCTAGCTCCAGTTGAAACGAATCTTGATCGTAGTTCTTTCGATGAGCTCTGGATGTTGGCATCGTGATTGGGTCTTGACTTTAAGCACTCCGACTAAGTGTTGATCGTAACCTCGTGGTTAGGTTGTATTTGTGGGCATTTCAGGTGAGGTGGGCATTCGGCCCATTCTTCTCCTACCTTATTGAATTTGACGGGGAGCTATGAGTAGTAAGGTAATGACTTCAGGTTCTTATTTGACAAAGGATTTGTAAGGTTTAGTATGTCCTAAGGAAGCATTTTTGTTTAGTTGAAAAGAAGGGAGATACTCTTTGTATGTGTTTATGTGTCCTCGTAGTTGCCTGAGGGGCGATGAAGGTTTGCTTTGGGATTGTGGGTCGGTGATTTGATTCAGCCGTCTACACATTGTTGTGGGTTTTTCCATCGATTGGTTTTATTTCAGTAGCAACTGCGGTGTTGGCAATTTGCATATTCAGGCCTAGTTGGCTTGGGTTCTTACGGGTTCATTGGCAGCATCCTGGTTCGACCATGGCTTTAGTTGGTAGTTTTGAAAGTTGGGGTTCAGAATCATGGCTTGGCAGGTTACATCGAATGGTTTGTGGCAGTTTCTATTTGGTTGCAGCATCCTAGTGCCGGGAGGAAGTGGGTGCAGGTAACTTAGATTCTTTACTTCAGTTGTCGATGCGGATATTGGCCTTGGACACCTAGTCCTTGGCTAACCTCTGTAAGAGGCGAGATATTCTAGATTTCAGCAGTGTTCTAGTTAGTACGAGGTCCTTCTACCTTGGTTGGACAGACTCAGTGGCGTGAGTTTGAGCTTCAGTAGTAGTGTATGCTTTATGTGGTCAACTTGTACGGATTGATACTAGCGAGGCTATTTTGAGTTCTGATGATACGTAGAGACTAGTAATCGCCATTCATTTGCCAAGGATTTGAAAGATTATTTAATTGATTGCTCCAGAGTTGTTGTTTATGTGGGGTTCCAGTGTTGGTTAGACTCGGCTAGTATGGACTAGAAGTTTGTTATGATATATGCTTCGAAGTGGTTGGTGTTTGGAGAACCAGTAGAGCGGTTGATTCGAGCCAAAGGAATGAGTTGAAAGTATATGCCAAAATTTCTATGGCTAGATGGTAACTTTGAACCCCAGGCACCTTTTCCTTTGCCTTTGGATTGTTTGGACTTGATATTTGTGGCATGGTGGACTTCTTCCTGAGGTAACATTCGTAAAGCGATTTCACATTCATATGGTGTTCGAGTGTTCGGAGTAGCAGTAGTGTTTTCTAGAGTTGGGAGCTTGGCTCATGGTTACAGACTTCGTGGTAGGCTTACCACACTTCTTGCAAGATCGTGGTTTTGGTTTGGGTCTTTTGGGCAGATTGCCCTGGTTCATTCACTTTCAGCTAATTCAGACCTGGCACGGTTCAGTTAGAGAATTTGATGTTAGAAAAAATGTTTGTTCGTTGGTTGGTGGTCAGTCAAGGCAGGTAACTTTAGTTTCAATGATATGCTATGGGTTTTTATCTTGGATGGCAAAGGCTAGTAGCCTATATCTTGGCTTAAAATGCATTTGTACAATGGGTGACTTCATTCGTGGTAAAGTATAAGCAGGAACTATGGATCTCTGGTGTGTTAGTTGATGCTTCGAGGGTGGTTTGAATGTTCAGCTTGTATGCAGATTCCTTTTTGTGGAGCTAAAGGATTCAGTTTAAAAAAAAAGGGCTTTTGCGGAACAACGGGTTCATGAGTTAGAGTTTTGGGTTGATGGATTTTCTGGTAAACTTGGTATGGTTTTGAGGATTCGAGTTTTGTGTGTTAATAGCCTTGGTGCACTGGTTTCGGTGTTGTGTAGGTGCTTTTTGGTTAAGATTCCCAAGGTTCAGTTTGGGTTGGCAAATCTTTGGAGGTTGAAATCTAGCTTGGCTAGTAAGAAATTAAGGCTTGGTTGCTTTCTTTGGTTCTGTTCTATTGGGTGCCATCCGAACGCGGAGGTTACCCGGTTTGTCCGAGAGAGTAGTACGGGTGTGGTATCTGTTGTCCTTAAATCTCTGGTATTTTTTTTCCTTCCTGACTTTTGGGGACGAAAGTCTTTTTAGTAGTGGATGATGTAATGACCCTTCTGGTCATTTACACATTTTCGCCTTCCTTGTACCATTAGAGCTTACTTGTAGCGGCCCAAGTCATTTATGGCTTGTCGGGACTGGTAGTTCGATGCCTGGGACATTTGTTTGGTCTTTATGGCCGTTCCTCATTTTAGAGCTTCAACTTTGGAAATCGTTGACTTCCGTCAACATTCTTGGTAATATCAAAGAATTAAACCAAGGTTCTTGGTCAAAGGAATCCCTTACTCGAAAGTTCGAGTTAAAGAAATGCCTCGTGTAACAACTCGCCCGTTTGGAAGATTTAAAGTAACCCGTGCCTTTGGGGTAAGACTAATAGTGTCTAATATACTAAGAAGGATGTGTTATGAGGTATTATAATCGCAAAATGATCGTATTATAAGTTTTGAAGTCAAGCAAGTTGCGAAACAAAAGTCGTAAAAAGTTATTGTAAATTCCTTTAAGGAATTCTCTTCAAATTTGGGGTTAAATGTCTTGGGGTGTTTCTCCCTATCTATAAAGAGTTAGTGGGCCCCCAATATACCAAATCGAAGGTCTACCAGTCTAGTTTCCAATTCACTAAACCGTTCATCCATACGACTTCAGAATAGAGAGATATTCATGTTTTCGTAAGACTGCGCAAGCAGACATGTCAAAGCGGGGCCCACATCCTAAGTCGGTTTGCCTTTATAAATCAGCTTCTCCTTCGTTTTAAACCCATAAAAACAGACCAAAACCATAGAAAAACAGATACAAACCATATAAATAATCCATGGACCTTGATCCTTTCAATTCAGAAGTTTAACGGAAGTTGCTCTACGTCGCGAGCTCATCGTCGTGGTATAGTTTTCTCGTCCTTTTGGCTCCGTTTGTTGCTACTGCAAGGAGGCAGTTCGTGGGACTGATATTTTTATGGTATTATCATTTGATTATCAGAAGGTAAGGGTTCTAAATCCTTGACTCATTCTTAATTTGAGCTTTAGAATCAATTCCGAGGAGAACTTATTGTTATCGGCATGTTTGTCGTGTTTTCTTGCCGTATATTGTTACAGCTCGTGGTGGGTCCTTATAACAGCATGTTTAGCTTGGTATTTCAAAGCTTTTTGTCGAGGTAACCTTCCTCCTACAACCCTCCTTCATTAATATATGTTCTAGTATTGTTTTATGGATTTCTGAGCCCCGAAATGGTATTTTGGATTTGTGGCTTTGGACAGCCCCTTTATCTTGTTAAGTTTTGTTATTGTTGTGGTGTTCTGGTTATGGTAAGGTGCTGGACGGATTGGGAAATTGTGCGATTCTTTTTGCGATCACATACGATAGTGATTGGATTGGACAAACGTGAAGTATGCCTTGAAATAGTGCCTCGGGAGCTTGTCGCTCCTTGGAGATGTGGTTAACGTATTGTTGTTGGATTTAGCTGCCATTTGTTATTGTTATTGGACTCATGTTATTGCTTTGGAGTTGGCTGGTCGCGAGTGTAACATTAACACCTTATCAATTGGCTATGGCTCGTTCTTGCAGCCTTGTCGATTCTAGCAATTGTTCCATTACTTTGGTTGGTCAAGCTTCATAGAGACGCCTTTGGGGCTTCAGTTGAAAGTATTTGTTTTGTGTGATTCGTAGCTTCCTGGAGCCGTTCGAGCCTGGACGACGCCGTTCCCTCAGCTAGTCATCGGATGATAGGTAGGTTATAGTTTTCCCCTATCTAGACTCTGCGTATATAGGCTATAACTGCATTAATTAGCATCCTTGGATGAGTTGTTATAGGTTGGTACCCTAGACCTTGTCCACCTTGTTCGTCCGTTATTTCATGCGTTGTTTGTAGTATTCGTGTAGTATTGTATATTACCCTTGTGGTCCTGTGTGGCCTTGTATTGACTCTGGAATATAGATGGTGGGCTATTTGGGAATGTCTGTGAATCCCGAACATAGAGATTATCCGTTTTGGCTGGTTATGTCTGCTGAGTAGCTATTGGGCCTGTGCAGGGCTGATAGGAATTGTTGTGAGCCGTTGGGCTACTTTTATATTTGTGTGTGAGCATATCATCCTTGAGAAAGGTTTTCCCCTGCATGTTTTACTACAGTTTTGGCTGCGAGCCACTACTGACAGTTTTCCTAAATCTGCATGGCCCTGGGGGCCCTTTTTGGTATTGTTGATGATAAAAAAGGGGATTTTTGGATGTTTTCGCACTGATTTTACTATTGGTACTAGTATCTGCGTGGCAGAGCACCAAACTTAATTTTATTAATAATACTAGTCTCTGCGAGGCAGAGCACCAGACTTGATTTTATTACTGATACTAGTCTCTGCAGGGCGGAGCACTAGACTTGATTTAGTACAGTTTTAGACCCGGTTACGCCCGAGCACCCTTGGAGGGGTTTTTGAGGCATTTTATACTACTTTAGTCCTGGACAGGGTCTGGGCATGCATATTTGAGACTGGGTCTCTATCTTGATCCCGGACTTGCTTCCGGATGACATGTCTTGATACTGAGTTTTAGTATGGGGTCGGGGACCTCCATGGACCTTGTCGCTCCGGGCCTGGGGCTTCGGGCTGCGTGCACCGGAGGGAAGGGTATACGGTGGAGTAGAGGTATACAGGCTGAGTCCTTTAATGGTAGCTGCCTGCTGGGCCCGATTGGCACCGGATGAGGTACATACAGAGGTTCTATTTCATATCATATCATATCATGCATTGGATTCCACCCTTGTTTGTTGTGTGTTCAGTGTACGCTCCGGTAGTATGGGATGCCGGAGGATTTGCTTTCACTTGATTGTGTTCCTCGGTTGTATGGGCGGCCGTTGGGACTGTAGGTAGACTATATTTACTCCTATTTTTACTTAGAGCTTGTCTTGGTACCCGGTTCTTGAAAGATTAGTGATGGCTAGCATGTTGAGGCTTTGGTTGTGAGATTTTTGATTATTGAGAGGGATTTGGAGTCCTATCTTATTGAGGTACTTTTGTGTGGCCTTCTGAGCAGAGTGTGAGACGCTGGTTCTATTCTTGTGGGAAGTTCAGTGGTATCTCTAGGTTATTGTGGCCTAGTTATTTCATCCTAGGGTTGTACTTGTGAGGTGATTCCCTGGTTATGCTATCATATGATTGGATTGGTGTTATGATTTCCTTATACTGGTTGATTCCATTTTGAGTATGTTAGACTGCTCTCCGTCTTTTCCTTCCACTTTAGGTTACCGGTATACCACTATTTTCTTAACTTTCTCTCTACTTACTTATATTGTTGTGCAAGGACTCCAGGTGCGTTCTCTTTTCCTTCACCTATGATTCAGAGTAATTCTATCTCTGTGCTAGCATGTGTTACTTTAAGCTCTTGGTCATGGATGATCTGTGCTAGCTCTTTGTGCCTTGCTTATTGCTTCAGTGACTGCTTTCTTGCTATCTGTTACTTACTGCTTTTATATCTTATATGTGCTCAGTCGACCTATGATACCTACTGAGTACCCGTGGTTTTGGTGCTCATACTACACTTCTGCACTTTTTTGTGCAGATATTAGCTGAGCTTTCGCCGTTGATCACGTTGGAGATCGTGCATCTTTTGGATCTTTGAGACTAGGGTGAGCGCCTGACAGTCGGGGCTTGTCTACATCTCATCTGTTGTACTGTTGCTCCTTGTACTTTCGGAGGTAATTTATGATGTATTTTATTACTACTAGCACTTGTATCCTATTAGAAGCTTCTGTTCTATTGATACCAAGTCTTGGGGTTTGTGTAGTTTCCTTTATGTATTTATATTCGAGTTTTTCTTTCGTTTATTTCTGTTTGCTGGTGCATTTTGGTTAGGTAGTAGCCCATTAGTAACCGTTCTGGGCTACGGGAATTGGTTCGCCTACTGGGGGATTGTAGGTGCCATCATGACTTGAGAAATTAGGTCGTGACATCTAAGCACCTAAATAGACAAATCCTTACCACCTGATCCAACAGGAAATTGCGAAAATCAAAGTGAACCATAAAAACCTCCTTTTTAATACATGAAAACATTTACAAACCTTTATTTTAGGAAAATCCTTTAAAAATTTAATACAGTAAAACCGCTTTTACAACTTGAAAACAACCCTCCCTAGGATCTAGTCTAAGCAGTTACAAAAGCTACTACAGGAGAAATACAAGTAAATAGAAAGAGACACATCTTCCACCATGGAATCGAAGAGTAGAAGCTGGTCGAGATGGCCATCATCATGTACCTATGAAACATCACTGACCCTGAAACCAGACTATACCCAAAAAGGTATAGCGAGAGTAGTATTAGTACAAACACACGTACTAGTAGGCATCATTGTTCGACCCGAATCCACTCAATACCAACATATAAGAAATCAAGAGGAAATATGCATGTAATTACAATACTTCAGTGATTCAACACCCACCTTTACCAAACCTAACATCAACCCAACCATGAACTTATATGTCATGTCCCAAGCCTCTAATGACCCTATTGGTCATTTATGCATTTTTGCCTTCTTTGTACAATTAGAGTTTGCTTTTAGTTGCCCCAAGTCATTTATGGCTTACTAGGACTGATAGTTCGGTGCCTGGGCTATATGTTTGGTCTTTATGGCAGTTCCTTATTTTAGAGCTTTGAACTTTGGAAATTGTTGACTTGATCAACATTCTTGGTAATCATGTTGAGAATCAAATTTTGATAGTTTCGTTAGCTCTAGAGCATGGACTTTGGTCTAGTTGAACCTTTGTTCGGGATCTGGGAGCTTTTCAGCTTGGAATTCTCCCTCGTTCTGTAGTTTCAGGCCAGTTGGGCTTGTTTCATTGACTTTTTTAAACATTTGGAGAAGACATACTTGGATGAAAATTCCACCTGTGCTGTTAGTTCCGGAATGTTAACTTTAGGCTAGAGGGGCCATTGGTTTGGGTCCCGAGGCTTCCGTACTTGATTTCGGCCCTTGGGTTCGATTTTGGAATTGTTTGCCTAAAGTTTGATTTTGGGCGTGGGTACCACTTTTCATTAAATCAACCTCTAATGGAATTTTCATTGATTCCATTGGATCCATAATCTTGTTTCTAGTTGAATAGCTCAGGTTGTTTGGGTTTGTGGGACACTGAATGCATTCCCGAGGGTCCATCAGAGTCAAATTCTTTAGTTTCTTGGGTGTTGGCAGCTGGTTGCTATCATGGCACAAACATGGCCTTCGTCTATGCGTGGGCATGACCACCTATGCATAGCAACAATGCTAGCCACCTCATTTTCTCAGCCATTGCCTAGGCGATGACCTAGACGCGTGTGCAGTATTGCGTGTGCGCTAGGCATGTGCCTGGCCTGGCCAGCACCTGGCCTTTGCGTGCGTGATCCCTGCCCGTGTATGAATAGCCGCATAGGCATCACCATGGACGCATATGCATAGGCATCGGCTGGCAGGCTATTAATTAGCTAACTCTTCTCTTTCATTTCTTTTAAACCCAACTTCGATATACTCCATTAAAATAGCTCTAAAGCTCTATTTCCTTCATCTTACATATCAAATTTCTTGGATAGATTCACCATTGCTTCGTGATCATTTTTCCTTCATTAATTTGGTAAGTTTTATTGCTAAATTCTGATTTGAATCCTTGAAATTCCGTCTTGATTTCATCTAAATGGGTGGGCTATTTTAGCCCTAAATTGTTTCCCAATTTCTCTAAAATTCTGGGAATGCACCTCTTGGATCATTGTGATCATTGTTCACTCTTTTGTTTTTGACTTTGGGTTGCAGGGTGCACTGGACCGTCGGTGACTTGAACTTCAACCCGATTATGTTTATAGAATTATGGGTATCGCTAGTCTCATTTTGATGCTTAAATTACTGTGTTGATAGTATTTTATAGAATTGCATCTTCTTGGAGCAGTTCAATCTTGAACAATGCCATCCCCGCAACTAGTCTTTGAAGGACAGGTAGGTTATGGCTTTCCCTATCTAGACTCTACGTATATAGGCTGTAACTGCATTAATTAGCTACCTTGGGCTGGTTTTCTAGGTTTGTACCCTCAGACCTTGTCTGCCATTTTTGCCTATCAATTTCATACGTTGATTGTAGTATTCGTTTAGTATTTCCATATTACCCTTGTGGCCCCACGTGGCCTTTGTAGATTCCTCTGGACTATAGATGGTAAGATATTTGGGAATGTCCGTGGGTTCTGAACATTTAGATGTTACTTTAGGATGGCTATCTATGTTGTAAAACTGATGGTGCCTGTGCTAGGCCGATAGGACTGTTTGTGAGCCATTGGGCTAATCAATTTGTTTGCGAGAATATCATTCATGCAAAGGGTTTTCTTCTTGTTTTACTACTGATTTGGCTTCAGGCCTACTATAATGATTTTCCAAACTTTGCATGGCCCCGAGGGCCCTTTTTGGTAAAATGATTATGAAAAGGGTTTGGTATTGACTTTTACAAAACCTCTTGGAGTAAAGGGATGTTACGAGGATTTTTATCACTAGTTTTCCTACTGATACTAGGCTAGGCTGGGCCATAGCACGAGACATGGTTTTTTTACATATGTAGACCCGGACACGTGTCGGGCACCCTTTTTAGGGATTTTTAAACTTGATTACTGATTTAGACCAGGATATGCTTCGAGCACCCTTTATAAGGCTTATTGAGATTTGGCTATTGTTTTACACCCAGTTCAATTCTGGGCACGTACTACAAGGCTCTAATTATTGAGATATATGTTGAGGTTTGCGGTTTTAGTATGTGGTCTACAAGTAGACCCCCATGGACCCTGCCATTCTTGGGCCAATTTCTATGGGTTGATGAGTGTGCTAGGAGGAGGGGTATACGGTGGAGTTGAGGTATATGGGTGACCCTTCCATGGGTCTTGCCTCTATTGGGCCTTCTAGGTACCAGATAGGGTAACATACGACCATTCTATCACACCAGATTCATCATATCACCATCATGCATATTGTATTCTGATTCCAACCTTGATTGTTGTGTGCTCAATGTACGCTCTGGTTGTATGGGTGGCCGGAGGATTTCCTTTCACTTAATTGTGTTTCTCGATTGTATGGGAGGCCGTTGGGACTGTAGATAGATTATATTACTCCTTTTGTGTTATAGATCTTGTTATGACCTTTGGTTCTAGTTGGATTAGTGGTTTTAGGACTGTTGAGGCTCCGACTTTTGGACTTTAGTTATTGAGGGGCTAGTGGGTCCTATATTTTTGAGGTGCTATTTTGTGGACTTCTAAGCGGTTGTGGGTTATGGGATTCTACTCTTTATCATGGTTCTTGATTGTGGATCTCAATACTTGTGGCATAGTTATCCCATCCTACAGTTATACTTGAGGGATTGTTTTATGTCTATTCTTATCTTGAAATTGATGTTTTAAGCATGATTCCGTTAGTGTATGGCTTCTAGATGATTATGTTGGCTTGCTTTCCTTATTTCTCTTTTCACTTAAGGTTACTGGTATATCGCCATCCTTCTAAATCTCTCTCTTTAGATATACTGTTGTTGCAAGGATTCCAAGTGCGTTCTTATTTCTTTCACCTGTGTTTCTATATTATGTATAGCTTCTGTGCTAGCATCTTTTCTTATAAATCTTGGTTGACTATTCTCCGTGCTAGTTTCCATATGCTTTTCGCTATTGCTTTGGTGACTATTTTCTTGCTATCTGCTACTTACTATTTATATCATATATGCGCTCAGTCGATCGATAATGCCTATTGGGTACCTATTTCTTACAAATTGGTATTTATTTACACTTCTGCATCTTTTTGGTGTAGATATTAGTGTGAGCTTTCACCGTTGATCGCGTGGAGACTCGTGCAACTTTTGGATATTTGAGACTAGGGTGAGCGCCTGTCGATCGGGGCTTGACCATATCTCATCTTTTGGCACTGATACTCTTTGTATATTAGGAGAAAGTTGCACTTACTATTTTGTTACTTCTAGCAATTGTATTCTATTAGAAGCTTATGTACTATCGATACCAAGTCTTGGGGTTGGTGTAGTTTCCTTATGTATATATTTGGGTTATTTGCTTCCATGTTGTTCTATCTTATATTTTGCTTCCACTTATTTCTTCTTCTTATGTGTATTGGTTAGGTAGTAGCCTATTACTAACAGTTCCAGGATACGAGAATTCGTTCACCTACTAGTGGGTTGTAGGTGTCATCATGACCTGAGCAATCGGGTCATGATAGCTTGGTATCAGAGCTCTAGGTTCACTGCTGTCGTGTTATGGAAGCAAGTGTCTAAGTAGAGTCTCGCAAATTGGTACGATGACATTCGATCCTATCTATGGGAGGCTACATGGCATTAGTAGTGAATGTTTCATCTTCTTGTCTCCTTATCGTGCGTTCCTAGCTCTATTAACGTTTAAACTTTGGTTGTTTCATTCCTTCTTAGATGCCTAAGATGAGTTCGACAATGGGTGATTTCAAGTCTTTTGTGCCTATTGCTTCGATGCTTCTGTCAGTGCCAAGATTACAGGGTGAGAGTTTGTCACATCAATTAGGGGGTTTGGGCCTAGCCTAGCCTCCGATTTGATTTATGGCTACCCAATTTCTTCAAGACACCGTGGCTAGGTCTCTGAGTCCTCCGGTGGGTGTTTCAGTACCCGGTTCTTCGAGTGGTACTTTAGTTAGGGTTAGGCTTCCAGTTAATCAGCGGGTAGTATGTCGATGTTGGAGTATGAGGCGAGGTTTCACGAGATAGTTAGGCATACTTCTAGGACTGTGCCTTCAGAGTTGGATAAAGTTCAGAGCTTTATTGGAGGTTTGATTTCATCGCTTCATTTGGCATCTACGCACTTGGTTACAGTGGGGATGACCTTTTTTTAGGTAGTTGATCATTCTTGGGTTGTTGAGGGTTTATGCCATAAGGCGTATAGAGGTAGTAGTAAGAAGCATCAATGTCAGGATGAGTTCTGAGGTTTTCAGACTCGAGGAAGGAGATTATCTGCTAGAGCTCAGTTCTATTGTTTCTTATCTAATGGACCAGTTTTAATTGCTCCACAAGTTCCAGAGGGTGGTTATACTGAGCATATTGAGCAGATTAGATAGGGTATGGGTCAAGTTCTTCAAGGTTTTCATTCAAAGTGTGTAGGTTTTGGTGTTCAGTCAGGTTCAGTGACATCTTCTCATTGGACTTCATCTGATATAGGTTGTTTTCAGTGTGGTGAGTGTGGGCACTTTGCTAGGGATTTCCCCATAATCGTGTATCCCAGTTAGTATAGTTGTTATGATTGTGGGGTGATTGGCCACTTTTCAAGAGTTTGTCCCGAACGATGGATGGTTGAGCCTTCAACTTTGGATACTCAATCCAGAGATAGACACTGTCAGTTCGATGCCCCTCTTGATGGGCCAGAGGTAGAGGTTCCCGACATTATTGCTCCAGGTATGGCGTTCATTACTTTTTCCTAGTGCTGGTAATGTTCTCATTGTGATTCTTCCCTTTTTCGCGTTTATGCTTATATGCCTTCCTATTTTCTTTATTTATTTGTTTTACTACTTGAGTGGTAGTGTATATGCGTGTAATTTTTCTCGATATATTATTCTTTAGTAGTGGATGGGGTGTCTTATCCTTGGGAGTTTATTTCTTGGAGTTGTGACTCGTGGGTAGGTCTTGTTAGCCTCATTTCCAGTTTCGTTGTAGTTCTAGACCTAGGGTGAGTCATTCTTTTCTAAGAGGTTCTAGATGGTTATTGCCTAGGCCATTATCTAGCATTTGCTAGAGGTCTTTATGTCGATTTGATGTGATATTGATAGTTTTGTGCCAGAGATTGAGGTTCTATCCTTAGTCGTGTGGTGTTGGTTATGCTGTGAGCATTTGTTGGTTTTGTTTTCTCAGGTGATTAGTTTAAACCCTCCTTGTTTGGTGGGTTTAAGAGGTTAGCAAGTGGACGTGCTTTATGTGTTCCCTTCTATTCCATGTCCGATTGGGTTGTTTCCCAGTCCCAGTTGGGATGAGAGTTGGTCGTTGTGATCTGGTCGAGCTTTTGGTTTTGGCATTGTGGATAAGTTTTGACTGTAGCATTTTGACTAAGTGTTGACTATAGTATTGTGGGTGAGATGTGATCATAGTATTTTGGTTGGGTTAGGCATTCAGCCTATCCTTTTCCTGCCTTATTAGTGCATAGACGGTACAAATGTGAGAGCTAAGGGAATAACTTCAAGTTTTATTTAAGAAAGAGCCTGTCAAGTTTGGTATTTCTTTGGAAAGGGTTTCGTTTGGTTTTCAAAGGAGGGTGATGGCTCCTTGCTTATGTATATGTGCTCTAGTAGCTGACTAAGGTGGCCACCAAGAGTTTGTTTTTGCTTGTGTGTTGGTCACTTGCATTGACTGAGCTAAGATTGTGGTGTCAGTTTCTTTGATAGATTCTAGATCAAAATTCCTTCTAGTAGAAGATTGAGGTAGTGGTCATTTCCAGTACTACATTTGGGAGCTTGTTGCATCAACTTTTGCTTCCTTGATATCTTTTTTGGGGGAACTAAGTTTCGGTAGCATCTAAAGATGTGGAAAATTATGTATTCATGACCTAGTTGGCTCTAACTCTATTGGTGTTCTTCGATGGCGGATGAGTCTACTCGTGGGTTTGACAGGAGCATTGTTTGCTAAAAAATGGTGATGGATTTCAGAATCATGGCGTAGCAGACTACTTTGGGTGGTTTGTTGAAGTTTCCCTTTAGTTGCAGCATCCTTGTGCCAGGAGGCAGTGGGTACGGGCAACTTGGCTTTTTTACTTCAATTTTGGAGTAGTTGTTGGCCTTGGACACCTATTCCTTGGCTAACAATTGAGTTGGGATGGACATTCCAGGTTTCAACGGTGTTCTTGTCAGTGCAAAGTCCATTCCACATATGGTTGGACAGATTCAGCAGCATAAGTTTGAAAATCAGCGGTGGTGTGTTATACATGACTAGGTTGTGCAGATTAAGGCTAGAAAGGTTATTTTGGGTTCTAAGGGTACTTGATACTGGTGGACGCCTTTGTTTGTCGAGAGTTTTAAAGCTTATTTAGTTGATCCTTCAAGGGTTGTCTTTTATGTGGGACTCCAATGTTAGTTAGACTATGCCAATATGGACCAGAAGTTTGGTATGTGTATGCTTCAGAGTGGTTGGGTTGTGTGCAGATGCAGTAGACTGAATGGTTTTGAGACAAAGGGGTAAGTTGAGGGTATATGCAAAATTTTGATAGCTAGATCGTTGGCATCTTTCATTTACCATTGGAGTGTTTGACTTGATTTTCGCGGTGTGGTGAACTTCGTTGTGAGTTGAGACTAGTATGGCAATCTTAAATTCAAATATTTTTTGAGTGATCCAAGCAGTAGCGATACTTCTAGAGCTTGGAGCTTGATTGTTGGTTACAAACTTCATGGTAGGCTTACCGCACTCCTTGCAGGGTCTTGGTTATGGTTTGGGTCTTTTTGGCAGGTTGCCCTGGTTCATTCGCTTTCTGTTGATTCAGACTTGGCACAGTTCAGCGAGGTTGGGTTCGTTCTATAGTTGGGAGATCCTCCATTGACATGGAGTGTTCATACATGCCTTTCCCAACCCTGGTGTGCAAGCTTCAGTGAGTTCTGATTGTTGGTTCAATTGGGTTTGATATCGAGATTGATGGTAGCATGTTCATCCATTGGTTGATGGTTAGTCGGTACAAGTTACTCTCGTTTCAATAATATGCTATGGGTTTCTATCTTGGATGGCAAAGGCTAGTAGACTAGAACTTGACTTGAATAGGATTTGAGTATAAAGTTGACCTCGTTTGAGGTCAAGCAAGCAGGAACTATGGATCTCCAGTGTGTCAGTTGATATTCCGAGAGTGGCTCGAGTGTTCAAATTAAATGAAGCTTCATGATTATGGTGCAAAAGGATTCATGATAGCATAAAGGGTTTTGCGGATCAGCAGGTTTATGAGTTAGAGTTTTGGTTGGTGACTTTGTGGGTGGACTTGATTGTGGTATCAAGGGTTCGAGTTGCGTGTGTTAATCACATTGGTTCTCTGTTCTCAATATTGTGTCAGTGCTTTCCTGTTGAAATTCTAGAAGTTTGGCTTGGTTGATAAGCCTTTGGAGTTTTCAAGTTAAAGGTTGGAATCTAGCTTGGCTAGTGAGGAGTTAAGGCTCATTTGTTTTCTTTGGTCTCATTCCATTAGGTGCCGTCTGGTCAAGGAGGCTACCCAGGTTGTTCGAGAGAGTGGTGCGGGTTTTGTATCCGGTGTTCTTGAATCCCTAGGGTTTCCTTCTTTCCTGACTTTCAGGGATGAAAGTCCTTTTATTAGTGGATGATGTAATTACCCTTCCAGTCATTTATGCGTATTTTCTTTCTTGGTATTGTTAGAGCTTGCCTGTAGCAGCCCCAAGTAATTTATATATTGCTAGGACTGATAGTTTGGTACCCAGGCCATTTGTTTTGTCTTTATGGTCGTTCCTTGTTTTAGAGCTTTGAACTTTGGAAATTATTGACTTCGGTCAACATTCTTGGTAATCATGCTTGGAATCAAATTCCGATAGTTCTGTTATTTCCAAAGCATGGACTTTGGTCTAGTTGGACCTTTGATCGGGATCCCGAAGCTTTTCAGCTTGGAATTCTCTCTCGTTTTGTATTTTCAGGTCAGTTGGCCTTGTTTGGTTGACTTTGGTCAACATTTGGAGAAGACGACCTCAGATGAAAATTCTGCCAGCACTGTTAGCTTCAGAATGTTGAGTTTAGGCTAGAGGACCATTAGTTCACGTCCCGACACTTTCAGACTTGATTTCGGCCCTTGGGTTCCGTTTTGGAATTGTTGGCATAAAGGTTGATTTTGGGCGCGGGATCCACTTTTCATGAAATTGACTTTTGATGGGATTGTTGTTGATTCCATTAGATCCGCAATGTCGTTTGTAGTTGAATAGCTCAGGTCGTTTGTATTCGCTGGACCTCGGATGCATTCCCGAGGGTCCATCGGAGTCAAATTCCTTAGTGGCTTAGTTGTTGGTAGCTGGTTGTTGTCATGGCACTAGCATGGCCTTCGCCGATGTGTGGGCATGGCCGCCTACACATAACAGCAATTCCAGCCACCACATTTTCTTGTCCATCACCTAGGCAACAGCCTGTCCGCGTGCGCGCTAGGCAAACACATGTCCTAGCTAGCGCCTAACATTTGTGTGTCCAATGCCCGCCCGTGTACGCATGGCTGCATTGACATACACATGGCCATGTACGCATAGGCATCGGTTGGAAGACTATTAATTAGAAAACTCTTCTCTTTCATATCTTTTAAACCCAACTCCGATATCCTCCATTAAAATAACTCTAAAGCGCTATTTCCTTCATCTTGCTCATTAAATTTCTTGGAGTAGATTCACCATTGCTTCGTGATTATTTTTCCATCATTAATTCGGTAAGTTTTATTGCTAAATTCCGATTTGAATCCTTGAAATTCCCTCTTGATTTCCTCTTAATGGGTGCACATTGCATGGCCCACGGGCCTGGCAGTGACCCAAATTTCAACCCGGTTATGATTATAGCATTATGGGTATCATTAGTCTTGTTTTGACGCTTAGATTATTGTCTTGATAGTATTTTCTTGAATTGGAGCTTCTCGAAGCAGCTCGAGCTTGGAAGACGCCATCCCCAGGTTATGGCTTTCCCTACCTAGACTCTATGTATATAGGCTATAACTGCATTAATTAGCTTCGTTGGGCTGGTTTTCTAGGTTGGTACCCTTAGACCTTGTCTTATTTTTTTGTCCATTTATTTTATACGTTGAATGTACTATTCATGTAGTATTGCTATATTACTCGTGTGGCCTCGTGTGGCCTTTGTATATGCCTCTAGATCATAGACGGTTGGATATTTGGGAATGTTCGCGAGTCCCAGACATCTAGATATTGCTTTAGGCTGGCTATTTGTGTTGTAGAACTGATGGTGCTTGTGCAAGGCCGATAGGACTATTTGTGAGGCATTGGGCTAATCTATTTGCTTGCGACCATATCATTCATGCAAAGGGTTTTCTTCCTGTTTTACTAATGATTTGGCTTCGGGCCTACTATAACGATTTTCCAAACTTTGCATGGCCCCGGGGGCCCATTTTTGGTAAAATAATTATGAAAAGTCTTTGGTACTGACTTTTATGAAACCTCTTGGAGTAGAGGGGATGTTACGAGGATTTTTATCACTGGTTTTCCTACTGATACTAGGGTCTGCTGGGGCATAGAACTAGACATGGTTTTTTACATATTTAGACCCGGACATATGCCAGGCACCCTATTTAGGGATTTTGAGACTTGATTACTAATTTAGACCAGGATACGCTCTGGGCACCCTTTATAAGGGTTATTGTGATTTGACTATTGTTTTAGACCCAGTTCAATTTTGGGCACATATTACGAGGATTCATTATTGAGATATATGATGAGATTTGCGGTTTTAGTATATGGTTTATGAGTAGACCCCATACCGTTCCTGGGCCAATGTCTACGGGCTGATGAGTGTGTTAGGAGGAGGGGTATATAGTGGAGTTGAGGTATACGGGTGAGCCTTCTATGGATCCTGCCTTTATTGGGCCTTCTAGGTACTTGAGGGGGTAACATACGGCCATTCTATCACACCAGATTCATCATATCACCATCATGCATATTATATTCTGATTTCACCCTTGTTTGTTGTGTGCTCAGTGTATGCTCCGATTGTATGGGCAGGGTTTGTTTTCACTTGATTATGTTCCTTGATTGTATGGACGGTTGTTGGGACTGTAGGTTGATTATATTACTCCTTTCATGTTATAAAGCTTGTTATGACCTTTGTTTCCAGTTGGATTAGTGGGTTTAGGCTTGTTGAGGCTCCGACTTTTGGACTTTGGTTATTGAGCGGCTAGTGGGTCCTATATTGTTGAGGTTCTATTTTGTGGCATTTTGAACGTTTGTGGGTTATCAGATTCTACTCTTTATCATGGTTCTTGATTGTGGATCTCGGTAGTTGTGGCTTAGTTATCCCATCCTAGGGTTATACCTTAGGGATTTTTTTTACGTCTAGTCTTATCTTGAAATTAGTGTTTTAAGCACGATTCTGTTAGTTTATGGCTTCTAGTTGATTATGTTGGCTTGCTTTCCTTCTTTCCCTTTTTACTTGAGGTTACCGGTATACCGCCATCCTTCTAAATCACTCTCTTTATATATATTGTTGTTGTGCAAGGATTCTAAGTTCTTTCATCTTTCTTTCACCTGTGTTTCTGTATTACGTATATCTTCTGTGCTAGCATGTTTTCTTGTAACTCTTCGTTGACTATTCTCCATTCTAGTTTCCATTTGCTTTTCTCTATTGCTTTGGTGACTATTTTCTTGTTATCTACTACTTACTATTTTTATATCTTATATATGCTCAGTCGGCCGATGATGTCTACTGGGTACCCGTTGCTTAGCAATTGGTGCTCATACTACACTTCTGCATCTTTTTGGTGTAGATATTAGTGTGAGCTTTTGCCATTGATCGCTTGGAGACTTATTCAGCTTATGGATATTTTAGACTAGGGTGAGCGCCTATCGACCGGGGCTTGACCACATCTCATCTTTTGGCACTGGTACTCTTTCTTTATTTGGAGATATTTGTACTTACTATTTGTTTACTTCTAGCACTTTTTTTCTATTAGAAGCTTTTGTACTATCGATACCAAGTCTTGGGGTTGGTGTATTTTCCTTATGTATATATTTGGGTTATTTGCTTTTGCGTTGATCTATCTTATATTCTGCTTATTGTGCGTATTGGTTAGGTAGTAGCCCATTACTAACTATTCCAGGCTACAAGAATTAGTTTGCTTACTGGGTGGTTGTAGATGCGATCATGACCTGAGATATTGGGTCATTACAAAGCCTCCTCATCCCATTCCGCAGCCAACTCCACCACTCGGAGACTCTACACCCTAACACCTATGACTTTCCAAGTCAGACTTAACCATTAGGCTTTCCCAGTCACCTTAACCCTCCCCATGTAACTTTAAATCTAGTAGGACCATTATATCCAGAACCGGACTGCCATTCCATTACTCAAGTCAACCCCTATGACTCGACAACCAGAAGTAACCCCACTACCCTAAACTAGACCACATCCCTTCGTAATACAACTTCAGATTCCCAGTCTACCTTATAACTCCAATCATATGAAACAGGTTCAATGATCGTTTAACGACTAGTAGAAATCCTGACAATTACCCTTTTTACAATATCAACACCAGGACCAACTAAGGATCCCTAGATCAGCACCTAGTATTGACCTGCAACACTCGGTTCACCCCAGGACCAACCCAAATTTGAGTGTAATAACTCGGTCTCTCAAGGACTAACATGCAATATCACAAATTCAACAATCAACCCGGTCCACTCAAGGAACCTTCAACAAACACAATCAACAATGCAAATTAAACCCGTACTAGACGTGGTACCCGAGCTAACTTATATAGAACTTATACTAGGCGTGGTACCTGAGTCAACCGTTAGTATCCCATACTAGGAATTGTACCCAAGCCAACAATTATGTAACTTGTACTAGGCATGGTACCCGATCCAACCAAATATCACACACAATCCAACAAGTTAATAATTAATGAACAACATCACACTTGTAAACCAATAAGCCACCATACCAAGTTCATTTCACATAATTGGCACAGGATAGCTAGACATTTATAATTCTATTCCCTAAGCATGTAACCACATACAATACTAAGCAATAGTAGATGAACACATATCGCAATTTCTAAAAACAATAATCATCACATACCCAGCACCTAGGTCACAACCCCAACACTGACTTCTTATCTAGAGACTAAGTCCCAGTTCACCCCTTAGGCAAGAATACGACTGACACCTCAGACTAGAAACCCTCCTTTTAAGACAACACAACACAGAGAAGATATCCCTTAATATTGGTAGTGAAACCATTCTTGTTAACCTTATTCTTTTATATCGAATCATTCCCAAAACCCGTTATAATTAGTCGTTTATTTACCCATAGCATTTTCGATTCCCGAACCTTCCAAAAAATTTGATTCCTGGATTCTAGGATCACATGCCAATTAAGAATAATAAACAACCCAGGATGAGACATATCACCCGAACCCTATTATTTCCTATTAAAAAATAGTCAAAACATAACGCTACTCCAGACTCCGTGCCCAAATGTCTAAACATGAATTCTCCTTTCAGACTACACAACAATACAAAATGGACAAAGGTCTAGGTCTACTCAATTCAAAGAAACCTAGCCTACCTGGACGCCAAGCAGCTGCATAATGCACATTCTAGCTCCGTGAAGGCATTTCCTGATGGATGACAAACGAAAAATTCATGGTTTCACATCCTTTTAGCCAGAATCTCTCCTCCCCATGGCTCCTAAGCCTTGGAGCAGCCTAGGAGGGTTTTTGGAGTAACCCTCGTGTGCTATCCAACTGAGGAGGAGAAATATTTTATAAAAATCACATAATTCTGGTTTCTATTTTTTGCCATACCGCTATAGCGGCTGGCTGACTGCTACAGCGGCAGTGCTATAGCAGAATATTTTTTCTCTATAGCAGAGTGACATTAGCCCAGAAGAATTTCAAATTTGAAATTTCCATCATGTCGACCCCACTTAAGTCAAAACATATTATAATCATTCTCAAAATCCACAATATAGTGATTTCTAAAATAACGACGGATTAGGTCATTACATTTTGTAATGACCCTCTAGGTCATTTTCTTGATTTTCATTTGTTTCTATATTTTAAGCTTTCCCTCTGTGGCTACAAGTCATTTATAACTTGTCGGGACTAACGATTTGATTCCTGGGTAGTTCATTTGTGTTTTAAGCTCATTTTCCTATTTTAAAACTCTTAAAGCTGGTAGTGTTGACTTTGGTCAACATTCGTAGAAGATGGTCTCAGATGGAAATTCCATTAGTGGTGTTAGCTCAACAATGTTGACTTTAGTCTAGAGGGACCTTTGGTCTAGATCCCGAGGCTTCCAGACTCGTTTTGGGATATTGAGTTCTATTTAGTTAAAGTTGGTTTTTCGGCATGGGGTCCACTTTTCATTTAATCTATCTCCATTGGGAATTTTGTTGATTCCATTGAGTATGAAATCCCATTTCTGGTAGGTTAGCATATCTTGTTTGCATACGCGGAGTCCCGGATGAACCTCGAGGTTCCATCCGATCACTTTTTAACTTTAGAAAATCTATTGGTTGCTATTTCAGGTGTAGGTCTCAGACCTTTATTGCGACCATGAGGAAGGCCACACTATCGTGATAGTCTACCTTATTGGGCATCGTGACCCGGAGGTTTTTTTCAGGCGATCGCGATGAAGGATCTGTGGAACCAACATTGTTTTTTCTTCGTGACCATGTGTCTTGACCATCGCAATTGTGATGGTGTAGCTAGCATGGTCATCATGACTGTGTGAGGTCCTTTATGATCCTGATGAAGGACCCCTGGTAGTATATATAGTTTTCCATTTGTTTTCTCCTCAATTATTCAAAACACTTCCATTGGAGTTGAGCTCTAAAGTTGTCAAGCCTTCTTTATCTCCATTAATTATTCTGGTAAGTTCCCCTTGTTTCCCTATCCCTTTTCCTTCATTTAATTAATGTTATTTCTGTGAAATTTACGATTTAATCTTCTTGTTTAAATTCTTGATCAAAGTGGGCTTTGGGGATATTTTGGGCCCCAAAAAATAAATTTCGTTCATGCTTAAATTTTGGGCATGGGTTATTAACCTGCTGCGAACATAATTGTGAATTTATTTTCCGTTTTGTTATTCGGTCCTCGAGGGTCATTTTCCGACCCAACTTTTGACCTGAATTTCTGTATAGTAATATGGGTGTCATTCTTCTTGTCTTGACACCTAGTTGATGTTATTGATAGCATGGCAGCTTTCTGAGGATGTTCGAAAGGGGAAGGCATATGAGTGATAGTTCATGCTTGCAGTTCAGTCCCGAGGTAGGTTACGATTTATTTATTTTGGACCTGGCTTAGATTGATTTTATATGCTATGAGTTACATGAATGTTAGGCTAGTTTTTAGGATAGATTCAGGCTTAAATCACGTTTTCCGCTTATTTTGTCCATTTTTGAGACTGTAGAATAGTACTACCATGTTATCCTTAGCTTACGGGCTTGTAGATTTCCTGTGAATAGCCTAGAATCCTTAGAATAACTTTAGGACATTTTAGAGGTAGAGTAGATGTCTTATTTTATTTTCACATTATAATTCCATTCTTTTCCATCGTTATTTACCATTAAATTTGTGTAACTATGGGCCCGAGGCCATAGCTTCAGACTAGATGGCACTTGGGCCCCATATTTATGTATTATCTCTGTCTTGCTTGAGTGTTGTACTTCCCATTCTCATTCTGCACTCATGGACTTGGCATATAAATGATTTTTTCTAAGAAGAAAGGATGGTTTTTCATTATTTTTATGTAATTCAAAGGTTTAAGAAGGATTTGCACTACCTTACTACTAATTATGGATTTAATAACTAAATGTGTCCCTTTTTCTATTTCAAGTTCTGTGGAGGATTATAATGACCCTTCTGGTCATTCTCGCATTCATGCTTTTTTTGTACTATTAGAACTTTCCTGTAGTGGCCCCAAGTCATTTATGGCTTGTTGGGGCTGGTGGTTTGGTGCCCTGGCTGTTCGTTTGGTCGTAATGGTTGTTTCCCTATTTTAGAGCTTAAACTTAGGATATCATTGACTTTGGCCAACATTCCTGGTAAACATGCTCGAAATCAAATTCCGACAGTTCCGTTAGCTCTAGAGTGTGGATTTTGATCTAGATAGACCCTTGGTCGGGGGCTTAGATCTTTTGGTTTGGTTTTGAGTTACGTTTTGTGTTTTTTAGCTGGTTGGACTTAGAAGTTTGACTTTGGTCAACATTCAGAGAAGGTAGCCTCGGATGGAAGTTTTGTCGGTGCCATTAGTTCTATAATGTTGACTTTGGGCTAGAGGGACCTTTGGTTTGGGTACAGAGGCTTCCGAACTCATTTTGGGGTATTGAGTTTTATTTTGGCTTAAGGTTGGTTTTGGGCACTAGGCCCACTTTTCATTAAACTGACCTCCGTCATGTTTTTTATCTCTTCTGTTGAGTCTGAAATGCTATTTCTAGTGTGGTAGCATAGTTCATTTGCGTGGGAAAGGTCTCAGATGAGTCCTGTGGGCCTATCCTAGGACATTTTCTCCCTTAATTTTTTTCTTGGTTGTTGTTGAAGGTGCAGGCCTATGGCCTTAATTTCAACTGCAAAAGAAGCCTTCACGATCGCGATGGTCTACCTCATTGGTCATTGCGACCGCGAGGGTCCCTTAACGTGATCGCCATGAAGGGCGTGTGGACCAACCACCATTTGCTATATGCTATTGTGAGATCCTTCCTCGCGACTGCGATGAAGCCTCTTATCTCTTGTTCTTTACGACTGCGTGGCTAGTTATCGCAATTGTGATGGTCTAGCTAGTGTGGTCCTCGCGACCGCACGGGGTCCCTATGCGATCGCAAAGAAGCACCCCTGAGCAGTATATAAACTTCCTTCTTCGTTTTTATCTCCCTCAAAACTCATATCTCCATTAAAATATAGCTCAAGCTTCATATTTCTTTGTGTAATTTCAATTCTTGGCATTTGGGTGGAGATTCTTTGTCCCTTGATCTTTTTCTCATCTCCAATTTGGTAAGTTCCTTGTTAATTTCTAAAATTCTCCTCTTTGATTCCTTACATTGTTCTTATCAATGGTAGGATATTTTGAGCCATTTCTTTGACCAATTCCTCCTAATAATCTGAGCATGCACTCATGGGAGTGTGGTGATCATTATACGCTCTTTTATTTTTGGCTTCAGGTTGTAAGACCCATGGGCCCGTCGATGACCTGAATTTTAACCTGGCTATATTTATAACAATATGTGTATCCTTAACCTCATTTTAATGCGTAGTTTATGTTTATGATAGTTTGATTTTGTTTTTGAGCAGTTCGGGCTTGGACATCATCGTTCTAGCAGCTTGTCATCAGACGACAAGTAGGTTAGGTACTCTCCATACTAGAGTTTGCATATATAGGCTATAATTATACTAATTAGCATCCTTGGGTTGGGTTTATTAGCTTGGTAACCCAGACCTTGTCCACTCTTTCATATTTGTATTATTTTACTCGTGTGGCTGTAGTATTTGTTACATTTGTTTATATCACCCATATGGTCCTGTGTGGCCTTGTATTTGACTCTGGACTATAGATGGTGGGTTATTTAGGAATTTTTGCGAGTCTTGGACATTGATATTATTATTATAGAGCTGGTTATATCTGTTGTAGAACGATTGGAGCATGTGCAGGGCCGATAGGTGGATTCTGAGCCGTTGGGCTATTGTTTGTGATTGGGCATACCATTATCATGCATATAAAGAGGTTTTCCATATGTTTTACTTCTATTTTGGATTTGGGCCTACTATTGTTGGTTTTTTAAACCTTGCATGGCGCCGAGGACCCATTTTTTGTAAAACTAGTTATAAAAGCGGTTTGGAATTATTTTCATGGATCTTCTTGGGGTAAGAGAGTTAAAGGATGATTTTATCACAGTTTTTCACACTTACACTAGACCTGGTTGAGCCGTGGTGCTAGACATGCTTTACTAATGACTTGAGATGATAGTTGACTTGGCCGGACCGAGCAACAGAATAGTTTTACTATTGTTTTAGACCTGATTATGTCCGAGCACCCTGCTTGGGGTTTTTAAGACTTGATTCACTGATTTAGACCCAGGTAGAACCCCGGGCATGCAGTTTTGAGATTTAGTTACTTATTTGGATCTAGCTAAACTTCGAACTATTATATTGAGACCAGAGATTTAGTATGTGGTCGAGGACCTCTATGGACCTTGTCGATCGGGACTAGGGGTTACGTACCGAGTGTGCTGGAGGAGGGGTATATGGTGTAGTTGAGGTATATCGGCCGTGTCCTTCCATGGATCCTACATGCTAGGCCCATAAGCACCTAAAAAGTTACATACAGGCTTACTATTCCACCTATTTTTCACTATTGCATCATATCTTTCATTTGCGTGAGATTCCACCCTTGTTTGATTTTGCTGAGTGTACGATCCAGTAGAATAGGATGCCAGAGGGTTTGTCTTCAGTTGAATGTGTTCCTTGGGTGTATAGGCACCTGTTGGGACTTTAGGTAGACTTACTATTATTCCATCGCATTTCTAGTTCTTTTTATTGCTATATTTGAGTTCTTATTTGAGGTTTAACATATGGGAGTTGTGTAGTATATGCTTTTGGTTCACATATGATTATACTTGGATTATTGGCTCGTTATTCCTACTTTGAGAGTGTATTATTGGCATATTTTAGTTGTTATAATTTGGTTACAAGCATAAGTTCATTTACTTGCTTTCCTTCTTTCCCTTTTTTACTTGAGGTTAGCAGTATATTTCCTTCTTCTTAAACTCTCTCTTTATATATTTTTATTGCAAGGACCCCAGGTGCATTCTTTCTTTCCTTCACCTGTGTCTGTGAGATATATATTTCTAGTAGCTAGCCAAGTATGTTGTTTTCTTCTGGTATTCTTCTGTGCTAGCATCCGTGTACCTATTCGTTGCTTCTGTGACTACTTGGTTCTTTTCTGCTATATGATTGCCTTCATATCTTATATGAGCTCAGTCGGCCTATGATGCCTACGGGGTACCCATTGCTTAGCAACTGGTGCTCATACTATAATTTGCATCTTTTTGGTGTAGATCCTAGTGTGGGCCATCGCTTCTAATTCGTGGAGACTCATGTGGGATGATTTTGGACTATCTGAGGCTGAGGGTAAGCTCTTGTTGACTGGGGCTTACCTTTTACCTCATCTTTTGTAACCTTTACTCTTTTTGCTATTCAGAGACAAATGTGTGTATATATTCTTTTGGATCCTTTGTACTTTGTATACTTAGTACCAACTCTTAGACTTTGATACTAGGTCATGGGTTTTGTTTAGTTTTTGCTTATTTTTATGTTCCACTTGCTTATTTGTTCTCTTTATTTCCTTTGTTTCGCTATTTATATCGTTCTTCTGCTTGCTAGTTAGATAGTAGCCTATTACCAACCGTTATGGGCAACGAGAATTGGTATGCCTATGGGGGGTTCTAGGTGCCATCATGACCAAGAAATTTGGTGGTGACAGCTTGGTATCAGACCCTAGGTTCACCAGTGTCATTGGTTTAGGAGACAATGTCTAGTAGTGTCCTGTGAATCGAGGCAGAGACGTTCATACTCAATCTTTGGGAGGCTACACTGGCATCTTCGAAAACATGACTCTTTCCTTACTTCTATATCGTGTGTATTATCCTTGATGGTTTCCTAAAATCTCACTTATTCTAGTTCATTCTCCCACAGATGGTTCGTACGAGATCATCAACATTAGGCGGGGGTAAGCCTTCGACTCCAGCACCCTTGACTCCATCTACGGGTCGGGGAGGTCACAGAGGTAGAGCTAGGGGACATGCCCGAGCAACAACACCCGTTTGAGCTCCTAGGGTTAATATTGAGCCTGAGTATGAGATCAAGATTACTCCTGTATAGCAGCCTATAGACCGGGGGATAGCCCATGTACCACTAATGCCAGTACCAGTTTTCGTGCCAGCTTCATCCCCAGATCCTTCGTTACATATTCATAATTTGCTTCTTCAATTGTTGTGTATGATAGAGGGATAACCTTCAAATATGGCATAGACATCCGCTAAGGGGACAACACTGGGTGTATAGAGTTCAGGATCGCAGCCTGCTACTATAGCTCCATGTGCTGAGGTTATTCCCGTACCATCTGGTGCACAACCTCTTGCTCCTTGTCTAGTTATGACGGATATGGAGCAGAAGGCATTGGGTAGATTTCTGAGATTCGCTCCACCTAGATTTGCTGGTACACCTGGTTAGGATCCTTATGATTTTATCTCAACCTGTGAGTAGATGCAATACCATTTGGGTTTGTTAGAGACTTATGATGTTGGATACACTACTTATCAACTGGAAGGCCCAGCTAAATTATGATAGAGGGCCCAGGTTGCTTGCAGACCATCTTTATCTCCTCTGTTACCCTGGTCAGAGTTCTATGAGGTCCTTATGGCCAAGTTCTTCCCTTATAGAGAGCGTCGTAGATAGCAGTTCATTAGAATTATGCAGAGTTAAATGATCGTATGTATATACGAGACTCACTTTAACAAGCTTTATCTATTTGGGGCCATGAATATCCCTATCGAGCCAGACAGAGTTTGTAGATTTGTTTAGGGGTTGAGATTAGAGTTCAGACAGATAGCTGAGGTGTTAGTTGCTAGCGGTCAATCCTTCTAGGCTATAGTAGATGATATTTGCACTATAGAGGATTTGAATCTTCATGACTCAGGGGCCATAGATAAGAGGCCACAATGGCAGAGTAGGTATAGTTGTTCCCATTAGGTGGTAGAGGTTCAGACCAGTTGGGCCAAGGTTATTAGCCATATCAGTACCAGGTTCAGTCTAGTCGATCGGTCCAAGTATCGCTTCAAGCTTTTTGTAGTTCTCAGTTTGAGCAGGGTCAGAGTAGCCAGTAGGGTTACGGTGGTCAGACTCTGAGGGGTACATCTTCTGGGGCATTAGGTTATGGTGGCCACACAAGTATAGCTAGTTCTACAAGCCAGGGTATGCCGTCAGGGACTTGTTATGAGTGTAGAGTTATTAGGAACTATGCTAGATATTTCCCCCAATGGGCTACAGTTCAGCCATCAACTCAGTTGGCTCATCCTATTTGTGTAGTTCAGGCACCGGCTAGAGGAGATGGTGGTCAAGGTAGAGGTGGTGACCTGTATAGCAGGAAAGGTGGTAGGGATGGAAGTTAGTCAGGAGGTGGTCGTTGATAGTTTTATGCGGTCTCTCAAAGACCGGAGGCAGAGGCCTCGGATTATGTGATCACAGGTATAATTTTTGTATGCCGTCAGTCAACTTTGGCTTTATAAGATCCTGGATCTACTTTCTCGTATATTTCTGCTTACTATTTTCCTTGTTTGGAGTTGGCTAGTGAGCCGTTATCTGTACTTTTATTTGTTTCGACCCCAATTGGAGATTCTTTAGTACTGGATTGGATTGTGAGATCTTGTATGATTTATGTTGGAGATATCAAGACTTGGGGTTATTTGATGATACTTGATATGTTAGACTTTGATGTGATTTGGGGCATGGACTGGTTATCCCCACATCGAGTGGTTTTGGATTGTTATGCCAAGACTGTTACTATTATCGTGCCCAGCATATCCCTGATTATGTGGCAGGCTTCTATCAGTCGCGCACCATCTGGGATCATATCTTGTCTTCGAGCTAGGAAGTTGATTTCTTGTGGGTGTTTGGATTATCTAGCATATCTCTGAGATGCTAGTGCCAACCTTTCTTCCCTTAAGTCAGTTCCTGTGGTTAGATATTTCATATATGTGTTCCCCATCGACCTTACAGGCCTTCCACTTGAGAGAGATATTGACTTTGCTATTGAGTTAGAGACGGGCACCAGGACCATTTCTATTTCTCCTTACCATTCCATCTGATTTGAGAGAGCTTAAGGAGCAGCTCCAGGATTTGTTAGCTAAGGGTTTTATCAGGCCTAGTGTGTCATCTTAGGGTGCTCTAATTTTGTTTGTGAAGAAGAAGAATGGGTTGATACGGATGTGTATCGATTATCGGCAGCTGAATAAGGTGACTGTGAAGAATAGGTATCTCATGCCACGCATAGATGACTTGTTTGATCAGCTCTAGGGTTTAGCCATGTTTTCGAAGATAGATTTGAGGTCAGGCTACCACCAGTTAAGGATTAGGGTGGAGGACATCCCTAAGACAACATTCATGACACGTTATGGCCACTATAAGTTCCTGGTGATGTCTTTTGGGTTGACTAATGTCCCTGCAACTTTCATGGACTTGATGCACGGCATGCTTAGCCCATATTTGGACTTGTTCATGATAGTATTCATTGATGGCATCCTGATATACTCACGGAGTAGAGATGAGGATGAGCAACACTTGAGGATTATACTTTAGACTTTGAGAGATCATCAGCTTTATGCCAAAATCTCATAGTGCGAGTTTTGTCTTGATTTAGTACCATTTCTTGGACACATGGTGTCTAAGGATGAGATTAGAGTGGACTCGGGTAAGATTTCAATGGTTCATAATTGGCCTAGACCTACTACTCCTACTAAGGTTCACAACTTTGTTTGGTTAGCGGGGCACTACAGGAGGTTCGTCGAGGCATTTTCTTCCATAGAAGCACCTTTGACTAGGTTGACTAAGAAGGATGACCCATTTTAGTGGTCAGATCAGTGCGAGGATAGCTTTCAGAGGCTTAAGGCCTTATTGACTCAGCTCTAGTGTTGACTTTGCCAGTTGAGGGTCAGAGTTTCTCGGTATATTGTGATGCTTCAGGGGTTGATCTTGGTTGTGTATTGATGCAGTAGGGCCAAGTGATAGAATATGCGTCGATATAGTTAAAGGTTCACGAGCACAACTACCCCGCTCATGACTTGGAATTGGTGGTAGTAGACTTCGCATTCAAGATTTTGAGGCACTACTTATATGAGCTTCGTTGCTATATCTTCACTGATCACCATAGCCTTAAGTACATCACGAGTCAGCGAGAGCTCAACTCTAGGCAGCGGATATGGATCGATCTACTGAAGGACTATGACTTCACCATTTTTTATCATCCGGGCAAGGCAAATATGGTAGCGGATGCTTTGAGTCAAAAGACGATGAGTATGGGCAGCCTAGCTTCACTCTAAGTTTCAAAGCGACCGTTGTCATTGGAAATCCAGTCCTTGGCTAACCGTTTGGCTAGGCTTGACTTGTCGGATCCTAGAAGAGTCATCGCCAATACTGAGGTTTGATCTACCTTGGTTGATCAGATTCAAAATTGTTTGTTTGAGGATCAACGGTTGTGTGATCTTTGTTATCAAGTTGTTCGGGGTGAGGCCAGCCGGGATACTCTAGATTTAAAGGGTTTTCTGAGGTTTGATAGTCGTCTATGTGTTCCAACAATTGGGATTTGATTCAGTTGATTCTCGAGGAGGCACATTGTTCTAGATATTCCATCCATCCCGATGCAGGCAAGATGTATAGAGATTTGAGACAGCTTTACTGGTGGTATGGAGCGGGACATAATAGAGTTTATATCTTGGTGCTTGAACTATCAGCAGGTGTAGTACGAGCACATGAGACCCGGTGGATTGATACAACGACTTTACATTCCTGAGTGGAAGTGAGAAGGGATTACTATAGACTTCATAGTTCAGTTGCCATGTACTTCTCGAGGATTTGACTTCATTTGGGTAATTGTTGGTTGGTTGCCTAAGTCATTGCATTTCTTGCTAGTTCAGACTACCTACAGTGCATAGAGGTTAGCTCAGATTTACCTTCGTGAGATTGTTCATTTGCATGGGGTCCCAAATTCTATCATTCAATATTGCGGCACTCAGTTCACATCTTAGTTTTGGAGGGATATTTAGTGGGACTTAGGTGCAAAAGTTCTGCTTAGTACCGCATTGCCCTCTCAGACAGATGGCCAGTTTAAGAGGACCATTCAGGTGCTGGTGGATATTATTCGAGCCTGTGTTCTTGATTTTGGAGGTTTTTGGGATCAGTTTATGCCTTTGACCGAGTTTGCTTATAATAATAGTTTTCATTTGAGCATTGGCATGACACCATTTGAGGCATTGTATGGTATGTGTTGCATATTTCTGGTGGGTTGGTTTGATAGTTTGGAGTCTAGGCCGCAGAGGACGGACTTGCTTCAAGATTCCTTAGACAGAGTTCGAGTGATTCAGGTCAGACTTTGGGCATCTCAGAGCAGGAAGATGAGCTATGTTGATCGTAGACTTAGTATCTTAAAGTTTAGTGTTGGTGACTTGGTATTCCTCTGTGTATCGCCCATGAAGGGGGTGATGAGATTTGGTAGGTAGGGAAAGCTTATCCCCAGGTACATTGGGTCATTTGAGATTCTTCAGAGTGTTGGTAGTGTTGCCTATATGCTAGTTTTTCCTTCGATGGTTTTGGTTATGGACCCAGTTTTTCATGTATCAATGCTGAGGCAGTATGTTCTAGACGAGTCTCATATGTTGCAGCGAGATATGGTTAAGTTGGATTAGAGTTTGGCCTTTGTTGATGAGCCGCCAACTATTCTGGCTAGAGATCAGGAGATTTAAATCTAGAGAGATTCTGGTTGTTAAGGTTTAGTGGAGGCATCGTACAGTTGAGGAGGCTACTTGGGATACCGAGAGGGAGATGCAGGCTCAATATCCGCAGCTGTTTGAGCCTTTAGGTACTTCCTTGTTCTTGACTTTTGAGGACGAAAGTCCTTTTTAGTAGTGGATGATGTAATGACCCTTTTGGTCATTCTCGCATTTATGATTTCTTTGTACAATTAGAGCTTGCCTGTAGCAGCCTCAAGTCATTTATGGCTTGTTGGGACTGGTGGTTCGGTGCCCTCGCGATTCATTTGGTCGCTATGGCCGTTTCCCTATTTTACAGCTTGAACTTAAGATATCGTTGACTTCGGTCAACATTCTTAGTAAACATGCTCAGAATCGAATCTTGATAGTTCCGTTAACTTTGGAGCATGGATTTTGGTCTAAATGGACCTTTGGTCGGGGTCTTGGAGCTTTCAGTTTGGTTTTGAGTTTGTTTCTGTGTTTTCTAGCCGGTTGCTCTTTAAAGTTTTACTTCAGTCAACATTCAAAGAAGACGGCCTCTGATGGAAATTTCGTCGGTGCTGTTAGTTCTAGAATGTCAACTTTGGGCTAGAGGGACATTTGGTTTGGGTCCTGAGGCTTCCAAACTCATCTTGGGGTATTGAGTTTCGTTTTGGCTTAAGGTTGGTTTTGGGCATTACGCCCACTTTTCATTAAATCGACCTCTGTTGGGTTTTCCATCTGTTCTGTTTAGTCCAGAATGTTGTTTCTGGTGCAGTAGCATAGTTCATTTGCGCGCGCGAAGTCTTCGATTAGTCCTGTGGGCCCATCAAGGGACTTTTTCTCTCTTAAGTTTTATGTTGGTTGTTGTTGCAGATGCAGGCCTATTTCCTTAATCGAGATCGTGAAGGAATCCATCACAATCGTGATAGTGTACCTCATTGATCATCATAACCGCGAGGGTCCCTTTACGCAATCGCGATGAAAGGCCTATGTACTAGCCTTTGTTTGCTCTACGTGATCGCAAGATCCTTCTGCACGACCGTGATGAAGCCCATCCTCTCTTGTTCTTCACGAGGGTCCCTTAGGAACTGAAGCCAACTAGGCTTGAATATGGAAGTTTCCAAAACTGCAGTTGCTACTAAAATCTCAAACCAATCGAAGAAAACCTCAGTCAACTACTAAAACACACCAGCACGAACAAAGAGTCATCTCCCTTCTTTTTCAGATAAACCAAACCCTTCCTTAGCGTATACTAAACCTTACAAATACCTTCTCAAATAAGAATCTGGAGCCATTTCCCTTGCTCCCATACTTACATTTGTCAAAAATTAACAAAGCAGAAGAAAATGGGCTGGATGCCCGACTCACCCAATATGCTATGAATACAACTCAGCCGCGAGGCTACTATCAACACTTAGTCGGAAATACAAAAGTAAAAACCAAACTACAATGCCAAAATCAAAAGCTCATCAAGAAAACTAAGATCGAAATTCATTCCAACTAGAACTCGGGAAACAATAAGACAACCCAACCGGACAAGAAATTGAATGAGACTATGGTAACAACTAACATACCGGCCAACCTTCTAAACCACCAAACAAAGAGGGGTCGAGTCTAAAGACCCAAGAAAACCAAACCAATTGAAGCACGCTAGTTTAACCGACACCTCCCAACTTAAGACAAAATCTCAAAATATGGTACAACCACCGGTAACACCAAACAACCATAAAAGAATTGTCAAGCAATGCTAGATAACAACCTAGGCAACCTCCATCTAGGACCGCTCAACAAGGAAGACTCAATCACAAGTCCAGAATCACAATGAAACAGGGATAAACCTAACCAGAAGCAGACTAACAAGAACTACCCACGAGCTATAACTCCGGGTAAACACCTCACAAGGCTAACTCACCCCATCCACTATTAAAGAATAAACTACCAAGAAAAAAACGCATAGATAATACAATTCAAGTAGCCAATCAACTACCCATGTATCAGGTAAGCATATAAGCAAATAAATGACAGAAGGGATAGAATCGCAATGCGAAAAGGACTATCAAAAGCCGAAGGTAGCAAAAGCCTAACCTGGAGCAACGATATTAGGAACCTCTATCACGGGCCCACAAAGAGGGGCATCAGGCTGACAGGGTCTAACACTGGTCAGAGTAGTCAAAGCTGAAGGCTCTATCATCCCTCGATGGGGAAAGTCTCTAGAATAGTGGCCAACCACCCCATAATCATAACAACTATGCCGACTCGAACGCACGATCGTGGGGCAATCCCTAACACAGTGGACATACGCACTGCAGTGAAAACAAAACCCACTGAAAGAAGTCAGGCCACAAGACCTCGCTAAACTTGATCATCCACTACGACCTAGTCAACCTGAATGCAAAGCTCGAAGAACCCGACCCATACCTCGTCTACTCTGCTCAACCTTCTCTGTATAGTAACCCTCTAAAGCCCATGGGGGAATCAAAATTGGCCTAGTAGATAAGAAGCAGTGGAATCAATCTTTGGTGGAGAATCCTTTACCTCGAGCCTGAGAACCTCGAGAACTATCCTGGCGACGACGTTTCTTAGCACCACCTCCATATGCCTTACGACATAAACCTTTATATCCCAAACATGATCCACTACCTGAAGGAAGGTAGTCCCAACTATAACCAAATGCTCGGTCGCCCGATGGAGCGGTGAAATCAAACCTCCAACAAATCTCTGAACCCTAACAAGCTTTAATACCGCAGACCTAGAAATATCCCTAACCATCTCATGAAATCTCGCCTCATAGTCCAACACCAATATATAACCCTGTTGGAGAACTGGAAGCTCAACCCTAACTGAAACACCGCTCAGAGAACCGGGTACCGAAACACCCACTGGATGACTTAGAGTCCTAGCCACAGTGTCCTGTAGAACTGGGGTTGCTGTGAATCCAATCGGAGACTGGGCTGGTCCCATACCCCCTATCTGATGTGGTAAATTCTCACTCAGAAGTCCCGATATTGACGAAAGCACTGAAGGAACAAGCATAGAAGCCTCGACACCAACCACTGTCGAACTCGTCTTAGGCATCTAAGAAGGAATGAAATAACCGAAGTTTAGAAGTCAATAGAGTCAGGAACGCACGATAAGGAACCAAGAATATGGAACTCCTCCTAACAGTGCCCTGTAGCCTCCCGCAGATAGGATACAAACATCATCGTACCGATCCATGAGACTCTACTTAGACACTTATTTCTATACCATGACACTGGTGAACCTATAGCTCTGATACCAATCTATCACAACCCAATTTCTCAGGTCATGATGGCACCTACAAACCCCCAGTAGAAAAACCAAATCCCGTAGCCCGGAACGGTTAGTAATGGCCTACTACCTAACAATTACGCATAATGAAACAAAATAAGTGGAAGCAGAATATAAAGATAAGACAACACATAAGCAGTAACCAGAAATATACATGAAAATGATAATACACCAACTCCAAGACTTGGTATCAATAGTACAGAAATTTCTAATATAATACAAGTGCTAGAAGTAACAAAATTATAAGTACAACTGTCTCCGAATATACAAAGAGTAACAGTACAAAAGATGAGATATGGTCATGCCCCGACCGCCAGGCGCTCAGCCTAGTCTCGAATATCAAAAAGCTGCATGAGTCTCCAACGCGATCAATAATGAAAGCTCAACTAATATCTGCACCAGAAAGATGTAGAAGTGTAGTATGAGTACCAAGACAATGGGTACTCAGTTGGCATCATTGGCCGACTTAGAACATATAAGATATAAAAACAATAATATAGCAGATAGCAAAAAAGTGGTCACAGAAAACAATAGAGGAAGCACAAGGAACTAGCACAGAGAACAGACAACCATGAGTTATAAACAAATAATTCTAGCACATAAAACAAATATACACATGACAAAGGTGCAAGAAAGAGGGACCCACCAGAGATCCTTGCAACAATAGTATAAATAAAGATAGAGAGAATCAGGAACGTGGCAGTATATCGGTAACCTCAAGTAAGAAGGGAAAGAAGGAAAGCAAGCCAACAAAATCAACTAAAAGCCATAAAAGAAATGAAAATATACTAAAAACACCAACTCTCAAGATAAGCATGAACGGGGATCAGTCTCACAATTAATAACCTAGAATGGAATAACTAAACCACCAAAACCAAGAGTTCTACTCAGAAACAAGATAAGGAACAACGTCTGATTCACAACAGCTCAGGAGGACACACGATGGAGCCTCAAAGATATAGAGCTCACTAGCCCCTTAAAATTCAAGCCCAAAACTCAAAGCCTCAACAGGCTAAAACTTACCAATTCTCAAGAACAAAGGACCATAAGTAGCTCTATGAAATGATAGGAGTAATATAATCTACCTACAAATCCAACGACCACCCATACAACCAAAGAACGCAATCAAGTGAAGACAAACCCTCCAGTCGCCCATCAAATCAGATCGAACAGTGAACTGACATCAAACAAGGGTGGAATCTGAGTGAAAGGTGGAATCCGTGTGATATGCATGATGATGATAATAATGGAACCGGTAATAGTAACTCTTTACGCACCTCCCCCGATACTCTTGCAGGAGGACTCATAGTTGGACGTGCCCACTATATCTCATCCTACGATGTATACCTCTCATCTGGCATGCTTGACCCTTTGGCCAGGTCCTAGAATTCAGGGCCCATAGAGTTCCTTGACCACATACAGTAACAAACGCAAAATCTGAGAGAATCAAAACCTCGAAGTATGTTCCCAGAATTAAACCGAGTCTAAAATAGTAGTAGTATTCTCAAAAGACCCTCTCAAAGGGTGACCGAAGTATACTCGAGTCTAAATCAGTGATAAAAGTCTCAATAACCCTCTCAAGGGTTCCTAGAGCGTATCCGGGTCTAAATCAGTGATAAAAGTCTCAATAACCCTCTCAAAGGGTGTCCAGAGCGTATCCGGGTAAACAAGTAATAAAAATCAAGTCTAGTGCTCTGCCCAGCAGAGCCTAGTATCAGTAAGAAATCAAGTCTAGTGCTCTGCCCAGCCGAGCCGAGAATCAGTAGAAAATCAGGTGTGAAATCATCCAAATCCGGCTCTATCATCATTTATACTGAAAATGGGCCCCCAGGGCCATGCAAGTTTAGAAAACCATTTACGGTCGGCCCGAGGTTAAATCAGTAGTAAAACATACAGGGAAAACCTTTTCATGTATGATATGCTCGCAAGCAATAGAGTAGCCTAAAATGGCTTACAAACATTTCCTATTGGCCTGCAAAGGCTCAATAGCTCTACAGCAGTCATAACCATCCTAGAAGAAAATCTCTATGTCTAAGACTCGCGGACATTCCCAAATAACCCACCATCTATGTTCCAGAGTCAATACAAGGCAACACAGGACCACAAAGGTAATATACAATACTACACGAATACTACAGTCAGCGTATGAAATAAACAGACAGAAAAGACGGGCAAGGTCTAGGGTACCAACCTAAAACAACCCACCCAAGGATACTAATTAATGATGTTATAGTCTATATATGACGAGTCTAGGTAGGGAAAGCCATAACCTACCTGTCATCCGACGAATAGCTACGGGGATGGCATCGACCAAGTTCGAACTGCTCCGAGAAGCACCAAATCGCAAAACCACTATCAATAGAATAATCTATACGTCAATAAAAGACTAACGATATCCATGATCCTATAATAATAACCGGGTCGAAATCCAGGTCCCAAACGGGCCAATGGGCCCTACAACCCGAAACTAGAGATGAAAAACACACATGAATTCCTTACCATCCCGGGAGCACATGCTCAAAATTTAAATGGAAACGGACAACAATTGGGGCTCAAAATAGCCCGCTCAAGTCAAGAAATAAAGGTGGAATTTCAAGGAATAAATTCAGAAATTAGTCAAAAGATACTTACCACAACGAGAAGGCAAGCTAAGGAGGTGAGAAACTCTGAATCCACGATCATGCAAAGCTCAAGAGGGAAGTTACTACAGCAATGGTGGTAGCAACGTTGGAGGAGAAACAAATTTTGGGGAAGAAAAACTTACCCAACCACGAGGAAACAAGATTTCCCAATAACTTGATGGATTCTCATATCTTTAGGACTGATGGGAGCAATTTGGTGAGAGAACTTTGAGTTTATAGTTGGGAATAGTATGAGAAACAATCTGGAAAAATAAAGGCCGGTGAATTATATAGTTGTTGGTCGTTGGTCAGTGCTATCGCGCTAAAGGAGCGCGATCGCGCTGAAGGAAGGATCCTAGACCAGCGCTATCGCGTTACAGGAGCGCGATCGCGCTGAAGGGAAAGTCACAGACCAGTCCTATCGCGCTATAGGAGCGTGGTCGCATTGAAGGCCACCAGAAGTAGAAAAACCAGCAACAGCCAAAAACTTCTACGGGGCATTCTGGGCACAATCAGAACCCAAACCAAAATTGCTATTAGAGTGGAAACGATGTTCCAGACTCAACAGAAATGACGAAACTTCTATACGAGGTTGTCTCGGAGGAATGTTGACCCAAGTCAACACTAACCAACACCAACCAAACACCAGAAATAAGCCTGGATAACCCAACACCCGAACCAAACAACTACCTATTACAAACTCAGCATTCCTGAGCTAACAGCGCTAACTTAATTTCCATCCGAGGTTGTCTTCTCCGAATGTTGACCAAATTCAACAAAACAAGCCCAACTGGCTTGAAAACATAGAATAAGAGATAATTCCAAGACGAAAAGCTCCCAGATCCTTACCAAAGGTCCCACTAGACCAAAGTCCACATTCCGGAGCTAACGGAACTGTCGAAATTCGATTCCGAGCACATTCACCAAGAATGTTGGCCGAAGTAAACAATTTCAAAAGCTTAAGCTCTAAAACAAGAAACGGCTAAAAAGATCAATAAAATGGCCCGAGCACCAAACTACTTGTCCCAGCAAGCCATAAATGACTTAGGGTTACTACAGGCAATCTCTAACGGTATAAGAAAGGCGAACACGCGTAAATGACCGAAAGGGTCATTCCATCATCCACTACTAAAAAGACTTTCATCCCCGAAAGTCAGGAAAGAAGGAAAGACTAGAGATTTAAGAAAAGCTTATACAAAGCCCGCATTACTCTCTCGGATAACTCGGGTAGCCACCTCGACTGGATGGCACCCCACATAAAAGAAACAAAGAAATCAACCAAGCCTAAACTTCTTACTAGTCAAGCTAGATTTCAAACTCAAACTTCAAAACTCCAAAGACCTGCCGACCCAAACTGAACCTCGAGAATCTCAACCAGAAAGCACCAACATAACATCGAAACTAGAGAATCAAGGCAACCAACACACACAACTCGAATATTCAAGACCATAACCAAGTTTACCAAAAAAGTCAACAACTAAAACTCTAACTCATGAACCCGCTAATCCGTAAAATCCTTTTATTCTAAACCGAATCCTTTTGTACCATGATCGTGGAACATCATATAAGGCGAACACTTGAGCCACTGTTGAAACATGAACTAACACACTGGAGATCCATAGTTCATGCTTATACTCTACCACGGATGAATTCACCCTTTTTACTCAAACCCATTCCAAACCAAGCTATAGCCTACTAGCCTTTGCCATCCAAGATAACAATCCAAAGCATATCGTCGAAAACTGGAGTTACCTATCCCGACTGACCATTAACCAGCGAACGAACATTTTTTCTTACATCAAACTCGATAACTGAACCCAGTTGAACCAACCATCTGAACCCGATTGAACTTTGCAGACCATGGTTAGGAAGTGCATGAATGAACACCTAGTGTTGATGAAAAAACTTCAAAATTGTAGAACAAACCCAACTGTTGCACTGTGCCAAGTCTGAATTAACTGGAAGTGAATGAACCAGGGCAACTTTCCCAACAGACCCAAACCAAAACCAAAACCCTGCAAGGAGTGTGGCAAGCCTACCACGAAGTCTGTAACCATCACTAAGCTCAAAACTCTAAGAAGTACTGATGCTACTCCCAATGCTGAGACGCCATTCGAATATTAGATTCCCTTACTAATTTTACCTCCGGAGAAAGTCCACCATGCTACGAATATCAAGTTCAAACCCCGAAGGAAAAAGAAATAGGTGCCTGGGGTTGAAAGTTGCCATCTAGATATAGAATTTCTACATATACCCTTAACTCACCCCTTTGGTTTGAATCAACCGCTCTACCATATCAGCATACTAACCAACCATATCGAAGCACACTACATACCAAACTTCTAGTCCATACTGGCCAAGTCTAACCAATGGTAGAACCTCATATAAAATACAACCCTTGAATACCCAACTAAACAAGCATTTCAAACTCTTGGAAATGAAGACGACGATCAATATCAAAGTACCATTAGAACTTAAAATAGGCTCGATAGTCTTACCATGCACAACCTGATCACATAAGCATACACCACTGCTAGATCTCGAACTTACGCTGATGAGTCTGTACAACCAGGGTACAAGGAACCTCGTACTATCTAGAATACTGTCAAAAATCTGGAATGTCCATCCTAGCTCAAAGGTTAGTCAAGGACTAAGTGTCCATGGCCAACTGTCACCCTATAACGGGAAATGGGTAAGCTAAGTTGTCTGAATTCAATGCCTTCAAACCCAAGAAGCTACAACAGAAAGAACCATCCGGAGTATTTTGCTAGCCCATGCTTTTTGGAACCCAATCCCGATTAACTAACCACCACCTATGTCGAACCCATATGCTGCCAATGAACCCTTAGGAACTGAAGCCAACTAGGCTTGAATATGCAAGTTGCCAAAACCGCAGTTGCTATTAAAACATCAAACCAATCGAAGGAAAACTACTGCAATATGTAGTGGGTCAGACCAAGTCACCAACCCACAACCCAAAGCAATCTCTCAGTCGTAAATCTCAGTCAACTACTAAAACACACCAGCACGAACAAAGAGTGATCTCCCTCCTTTTTAAGCTAAACCAAACCCTTCCTTAGCATATATTGAACCTTACAAATCCCTTCTCAATTAAGAATCAGGAGCCATTTACCTAGCTCCCATACTTACATTTGTCAAAAATTAACAAAGCAGAAGAAAATGGGCCGGATGCCCGACTTACCCAATATGCTATGAATACAACTCAGCCACGAGGCTACTATCAACACTTAGTCAGAAATACAAAAGCGAAAACCATATTACAATGCCTAAATCAAAAGCTCATCCAGAAAACTATGATCAAAATTCATTCCGACTAGAAATAGGGAAACAATAAGACAACCCAACCGGACAAGAAATTGAAGGAGACTATGGTAACAACTAACATACCAGCCAACCTTCTAAACCAAACAAACAAACAGGGGTCGAGTCTAAACACCCAAGAAAACTAAACCAATCAAAGCACACTAGTTTAATCAACACCTCCCAACTTAAGACAAAAGCTCAAACTATGGCACAACCACCGGTGACACCAAACAACCATAAAAAAATTGTCAAGCAATGTTAGATAACAGCCTAGGCAACAACCATCTAGGAAAGATTAACAATGAAGACTCAATCACAAGTCCAGAATCACAACGAAACAAGGATAAACCCAACCAGAAGCATACTAAAAATAACTACCCACGAGCTACAACTCCGAGTAAACACCTCACAAGGCTACTCACCCCATCCACTACTAAGGAATAAACTACAAAGAAAACAATGCATAGGTACTATAATTCAAGTAGCCAATCAACTACACAAGTATAGGGTAAGCATATAAACAAATAAATGACAAAAGCGATAGAATTGCAACGGGAGCAGGACTATCAAAAGCCAAAGGTAGCAAAAGTCTAACCTGGAGGAACGATATTAGGAACCTCTACCATGGGCCCACCAAGAGGGGCATCGGGCTGATGGGGTCTAACACTTGTCGGAGTAGTCAAAGCTGAAGGCTCTATCATCCCTCGACGGGGATAGTCTCTAAAATAGTGGCCAACCACCCCATAATCATAACAACTATGCCGACTCGAACGCACGATTGTGGGGCAATCCCTAACACAGTGGACATACTCACTGCAGTGAAAGCAAAACCCACTGAAAGAAGTCAGGCCAGAAGACCTCGCTAAACTTGATCATCCACAACGACCTAGTCAACCTGAATGCAAAGGTCGAAGAACCCGACCCATACCTCATCTACTTTGCTCAACCTGCTCTGTATAGTAACCCTCTAAAGCCCATGGGGGAATCAAAATTGGCCTAGTAGATAAGAAGCAGTGGAATCAATCTTTGGTGGAGAATCCTTTACCTCGAGCCTGAAAACCTCGAGAACTATCCTGGCGACGACGTTTCTTAGCACCACCTCCATATTCCTTACGGCATAAACCCTTGATATCCCAAACATGATCCACTACCTGAAGAAAGGTAGTCCCAACTATAACCAAATGCTTGGTCGCCAGATGGAGCTGTGAAATCAAACCTCAAACAAAGCTCTGAACCCTAACAAGCTCTAATACCGCAGACCTAGAAATATGCCTAACCATCTCATGAAATCTCGCCTAATAGTCTAACACCGACATATAACCCTGCTGGAGAACTGGAATCTCAACCCTAACTGAAATACCTCTTAGAGAACCGGGTACTGAAACACCCACTGAAGGACTTAGAGGCCTATCCACAGTGTCCTATAGAACTGGGGTAGCTGTGAATCCAATCGGAGGCTGGGCTGGTCCCACACCCCCTATCTGATGTGGTAAATTCTCACTCAAAAGTCTCGGTATTGATAGAAGCACTAAAGCAACAGGCATAGAAGCCTCGACACCAACCTCTGTTGAACTCATCTTAGGCATCTGAGAAGGAATGAAGTAACTGAAGTTTAGAAGTCAATAGAGACAGGAACGCACGATAAGGAGCCAAGAATATGGAAATCCTCCTAACAGTGCCCTGTAGCCTCCCGCAGATAGGATACAGACATCATCGTACTGATCCATGAGAGTCTACTTAGACACTTATTTCTGTACCATGACACTAGGGATCCTATAGCTCTGATACCAAGCTATCACGACCCGAAATCTCATATCATAATGGCACTAACAAACCCCCAGTAGGCGAACCAATTCTCGTAGCCCAAAACGATTAGTAATAGGCTACTACCTAACTAATACGCACAATGAACCAAAATAAGCGGAAGTTGAATATAAAGATAAGACAACGTGGAAGCAACAACCCAAAATATACACACAAATGATACTACCAAACCCCAAGACTTGGTATCAATAGTATAAAAATTTCTAATATAATACAAGTGCTAGAAGTAACAAAATTATAAGTACAACTGTCTCCGAATATACAAAGAGTAACAGTAGAAAAGATGAGATATGGTCATGCCCCGACCGCCAGGCGCTCAGCCTAGTCTCGAATATCAAAAAGCTACATGAGTCTCCAACGCGATCAACAACGAAAGCTCAACTAATATTTGCACTAGAAAGATGTAGAACTATAGTATGAGTACCAAGACAACAGGTACTCAGTAGGCATCATTGGCCGACTGAGCTCATATAAGATATAAAAATAGTAATATAGTAGATACAAAAAAAGTGGTCACAGAGAACAATAGAGGAAGCACAAGGAACTAGCATAGAGAATAGACAACCACGAGTTATAAACAAATAATGCTAGAACAGAAAACAAATATACACAGGACACATGTGTAAGAAAGAGGGACCCACCTGAGATCTTTGCAACAATAGTATAAATAAAGATATAGAGAATCAGGAACATGGCGGTATACCGGTAACCTCAAGTAACAAAGGAAAGAAAGAAAGCAAGCCAACAAAATCAACTAGAAGCCATAAAAGTAATGAAAACATACTAAAAACACCAACTCTCAAGATAAGGATGAACCAAGATCCATCTCACAATTTACAACCTAGAATTGAATAACTAAACCACCAAAACCAAGAGTTCTACTCAGAATCAAGATATGGAACAACGTTCGATAAATCACAACCGCTCAAGAGGATACACGATGGAGCCTCAAAGATATAGGACTCACTAGCCCCTTAAAACTCAAGCCCAAAACTCAGAGCCTCAACAGGCTAAAACTTACCGATTCTCAAGAACCAAGGACCATAAGTAGCTCTATGAAATGATAGGAGTAATATAATCTACCTACAGTCCCAACGACCGCCCATACAACTGAGGAACACAATCAAATGAAAACAAACCCTCCGGCCATCTATACAACTAGAGGTACAGTGAATATACAGCAAACATGGGTGGAATCCGTGTGATATGGATGATGATAATAATGATGGAACCGATAATAGTAACTCTGTATGCACCTCCCCAGGTACTCCGGTAGGAAGACCCATGGTGGGACGTGCCCGCTATACCTCATCTTACATCGTATACCCCTCCTCTAGCATGCTCAGCCCTTTGGCCAGGTCTTGGAATGGAGGGACCATGGACATCCCTGACCATATACAGTAACGAACGAAAAATCTTAGAGAATCAGAACATCAAAGTATGTGCCCAAAATTAAACCAGGTCTAAAACATTAGTAGTAATCTCAAAAGACCCTCTCAAAGGTTCCCTGAAGTATACTCGGGTCTAAATCAGTGATAAAAGTCTCAATAACCCTCTCAAGGGTGCCCAGAGCATATTCGGGTCTAAATCAGTGATAAAAGTCTTAATAACCCTCTCAAAGGGTTCCCAGAGTGTATCCGGGTCTAAATCAGTATTAAAAATCAAGTCTAGTGCACTTCCCAGCTGAGCCTATTATCAGTAGGAAATCAAGTCTAGTGCTCTGCCCAGCCGAGCCTAGTATCAGTAGGAAATTAGGTGTAAAATCGTCCAAATCCCATTTTATCATCATTTAGACTGAAAATGGGCCCCCGGGGCCATGCAAGTTTAGAAAACCATTTAAAGTCAGCCTGAGGCCAAATCAGTAGTAAAATATGCAGGGAAAACCTTTTTATGTATGATATGCTTGCAAACAATAGAGTAGCCCAAAATGGCTCACAAACATTTCCTATCAGCCCTGCACAGGCTCAACAGCTCTACAGTAGTCATAACCAACCTAGAAGGATATCTCTATGTTATGATCTCACGGACATTCCCAAATAACCCACCATCTATGTTCTAGAGTTAATACAAGGCCACAAAGGACCACAAGGGTAATATACAATACTACATGAATACTACAGTCAGCGTATGAAATAAATGGATGGAAAAGACGGGCAAGGTCTGGGGTCCAACCTAAAACAACCCACCCAGGGATAGAAATTAATGCAGTTATAGCCTATATACGCAGAGTCTAGGTAGGGAACGTCATAAACTACCTGTCGTCCGACGAATAGCTGCATGGACGGCGTCATCCAGGCTCGAACTTCTCCGAGTAGCTCCAGATTATGAAACCACTATCAATACGATAATTTATGTATCAATAAAAGACTAACCATACCCATAATTCTATAATAATAGCAGGGTCGAAATTTGGGTCACAAACGGGCCCATGGGCCCCATAATCCAAAATTGAAAATGAAAAAGACACATGTATTCCTTATCATCCCGGGAGAAGATGCTCAAAATTTGAGCGGACATGAACAACAATTGGGGCTCAAAATAGCCCGCTCAAGTCAAGAATTAATGGTGGAATTTCAAGGAATAAATTCAAAAATTAGTCAAAAGACACTTACCACAATGAGAAGGCAAGCTAAGGAGGTGAGAAACTCTGAATCCACGATCATGCAAAGCTCAAGAGGGCAGTTACTACAACAATGGTTGTAGCAATAATGGAGGAGAAACAAATATTAGGGAAGAAGAACTTACCCAACCATGAGGAAACAAGATTTCCCAACGATTTGATGGATTCTCCAAGCATTAGAACTGATGGGAGAAATTTGGTGAGAGAACTTGGAGTTTAGAGTTGGGAAAAGTATGAGAAACAAGCTGGAAAAATGAAGGCCAAAGAATTATATAGCTGTTGGTCGTTGGTCAGCGCTATCGCGCTAAAGAAGTGGGATCACACTGAAGGAAAGATCCCAGACCAGCGCTATCGCACTAGAGGAGCGCGATCACGCTAAAGGGAAAGTCACAGACCAGCGCTTTTGCGCTATAAGAGCATGATCAATGTTGAAGGCCACCAGAAGCATAAAAACCAGCAACAGCCAAAAACTTCTATGGGGCATTCCGGGAACAACGGAACCCGATATCAAAAACCAATAGTGCTATTAGAGTGAAAATGACATTTTGGACTCAACAGAATTGACGAAACTTCCATACGAGGTCGTCTCAGAGGAATGTTTACCCAAGTCAACACTAACCAATGCCAAGCAAACACTCGAAATAAGCCCGAAACACCTGGGACCCAAACCAACCAACTACCTAACACAAACTCGGCATTCTGGAGCTAAAGGCACTGACGGAATTTCCATCCGAGGCTTTATTCTCCAAATGTTGACCAAAGTCAACCAAATAAGCCCAACTAGCTTGAAAAAATAGAATAAGAGAGAATTCTAAGCTAAAAAGCTCCCGAATCCCAACCAAAGGTCCCACTAGACCAAAGTCTATGCTCCAGAGCTAACGGAACTATCGGAATTTGATTCCGAGAATGTTCACCAAGAATGTTGACCGAAGTCAGTGATTTTAAAAGTTTAAGATTTAAAACAAGGAACGGCCAAAATGACCAATCAAACAACCCGGGCACCAAACTACCGGTCTTAGCAATCCATAAATGACTAGGGGCCGCTACAGGCAAGCTCTAACGGTACAAGAAAGGCGAACATGCATAAATGACAAGAAGGGTCATTATATACCAACTAACGTGACTCAAATTACAGGATCATGCGGATACCTACTCAATTCTAACTCGATGGGAGAACCCCTTACTACCCAATCATTGTTAATGCAAAATTCTTAAAAACAACATCATTATAATAATTAATCAATTAATACTCATAATCAAAATTAATATCCTTTGAAAGTCACACAAGTCATTTTTCCAACAAAAATAACAATTCTCAAGGACCTAGTCTAGACTTGTACAAGAGCGACTAATAATGAATAAGGACAGGAAAATACAAGGCACAACTTTTTCCTGAGGATTAAGATACACATATGTTGATGTTGGATAATTGTCACTACAATCAAGGGACTTCAATCAACCTACACACACCTACACCCCAAAAGAGTATAGCAAGAGTAGTATCAGTACACCATACATACTAGTAGGTATCACCGGCCGACTAAAATTAGTTCATGTAACATATATATGTATAAATCAATAAAATCAACAGATAATCTCACATCACAACTTTACACAAGGTACAAGTAATCCAGTAAGTGCATAACATCATCACATCACCATTTCTTACCCCTTATTTTCCCACATTACTCTTTTATTCCTAACAAGTCCATAAGATTAGAATTCCCTTTCTTAGTTCCAATTAAACCCTAGTAATTATTTGTAGATATTTTGTTCTACTCATGAATGTATCTAGTATCACCCACATTATTAGTACAAACACTATCATCACAACACAAACCCATTGACACTACTCAGTTATTTAGTTATCATAAAATGGTTCTCAAACCCTTGTCATCCCTTAAGGATTCTTCACCCACATACCAAATCAACCCAGCAAATAAAAACAATGGCACATACATCTAATCTCAAACAATCAAATTGTTACATCAACCAGAAAAATCAATGCCAACGAGTAAAAGATATATGAGTCACCTAAAAAGACATAAAGATCATCAAATAACTCTGCAAATATAATTTTGTCATATCAAAAATGGATTCATGCGCACACAATTCTTATAGCCATATTGTCTTGGTACCTCATCACTCTCACAATAATCACTCAATATGTACACACATGCTAAAAGGTCTCATTTCTGCCCAACTAGTCATGACCTGCAAGGGACAACCTAGGGTCCATGTATCATTCTGCTGTAATACTCGATCCTTCATATATCTTCTCATTTGTAACCTCACATCAGACTCAAGCTACGCAAAAACAAAATAGTATGTATATTTTTTATTCTCTCAATATATCTCAGTATGTTCTTATATTCAACTATCTCTCAGAATATCATCAAAGTACACAAGAATATAATAAGTGCACAATATAGTCGTAAGTCATTTAATGACGGGCTTAAAATAATTCATAAGCTTATTCATGAAAGTATTGTCAAGCCAAACAAATTATCAACCAACAAATTATGTTTGAAGACCAACCAACATGCTATTCAATTCACAATACATACAAAAGACTAGATTAAGTCTAACTCCACATAGAAATATCACAAGTTCATCTTGATTAATTAGTGATATGTTCATTCCAAGAACTATTACTCTTGTTTCTAGATGTGAGTACCAGTCTTCAATGTTATTATCATAATAATGAACACCAAATCAGTAGCCTCTTATTAGGCAATTATTGACACCCACCATACAATGCAAGCCCTAAGTTTTTTAACTCTTCACTATAAATCATACTTCATTCCCTTACTCATGTTTTCTCTTAGGACATCTACTATATGAACTGCTTTATGCTTTATATCAAAACCACAAGGATAACTCACCTCAAGGAAATTACACTATCAATAATACACACAACAGGTAAATCAATCCTCAAATTCCTTCTAACCCTTAATTTTATTAATCTGAGTTAATAGTTCCATTAGCACAATGTCTCTCCTCCTCTATTCCCATTACCATAATTAAAATTAAGATCACACAATGAAAATCACACACACATATATACACATATACAGTTCTTTTTGCATTTTCCTAGCAATATCCATCCAAGATCCAAGATTCTATTTTTGCAGGCTTTGCTGCAGCGGTTCTATCCTTACTACAACAAGCTCATTGTAGCGGGCGATGGGCCACTATGGCAGACAAAACTAATCGGACCCACTTTTTTTTACTCTAATTATTTGACTATTTTTAAACATAAGTGGTTATCATCCTAAACAAAATATATATTGGCAAAATTTTAAATCCTTAGGTTTTTACTGCAAAAATTTCAATAATGATATTATGGGTCATTACAAGAATTTTGAATTATGTGGTAATTTGTTGATGTTTTTTTCAAATATTGTTTTGCTTATATGGTGTATATCACTCTGTGAGGTTCAAAGGTTGGTTTTAGTTATGTTTTAGGTTTGGGATAGTCTTATATTTAGAGGAAACTTTGCCAAAAATTTAATTGAGTTCCTACGCTTAGCTCTGAATGCATTTATTTCCATTCAAGAAGGAATGTACTTAAAGGGGAAAGTATGTAACACTCTGCATGTTCCAAAGTGTTTAAGTAGCTCGTCAAAGACTTATGAATCAAATTATATCGCTTTACATTACCCGTCGATGAGATGTCATGAGAATAAGGTTGAAAATAGGTGGTTGTTTCAAAGGGCTGATATATGAAAGTGTTTGAAGTGTTAAACAAAATTATAGGCCAAGGAAATCCTTAAAACAAAATTCAAGTTAAAGGCTCATTGTGGCAGAGTATTTCAAATGGTCACGTTCATGGTCTATTATTGAACAAGCATATCTCCCAATATGTAACGAGTTATATGACCTATTACATATCAAATTAAAAATATACGTCTCTAGTTTCCAACACATTAAATCATATGTTTATACAATATTAAAGTAGAGGGATGTTTGTATTTTCACGAGAGTGCACAGGAAGGCAATTTGTTGGCCCTTAAGTTGATGGAGATATTAAGATCATATATAGATCTTTTACACTTTTTTTAACCCATTTACCTCTCCCAAATCAGAATTAAAACACTCCTAAATACTCTCCTAAGGTTTCTCTACCACCCAAACCCAAATGTACAAGATCACAATGTGATTTCACCCCCAAAAAGTTTGTACAAATTGTATTACTTCATTTTACCTCTTTGCTTGTGATTTGAAGGATTCTTCAAGAAGTAATAAGCTTATTTTTAGGTGTTGTTTCTACTATTTTGAGGTAATATTTCTAACCCATCATTTGTATTTGAGTGAATTCAAGTAATTGCTAAGCTATGTGAGCTGGAACATACGAGTAGACAGTCAAAAAATTGCATTTGGATTATTATATGATGTTGGGATATTTTGAGGTATTTTCCTAATGTTGTTGTTTCTAGAATTTTGGGAAATTATCTGTATATGTATTGTTGTTGCTAATATGCAACAGAAAGAGAAGCAAAAGTATAGAGGATTATTGAATTACAGTTAAAAACTGAGCTTGTCGTGCGATAAATTGTGTACTAGCTATCCTTTAGCTTGTCATTAGTTATATTATTAGTTGTTATATATTAAGGTGGTGTAATGGGATAAGTTTTTCATGTCACTGAGTGAATTGATGTAAAGGTATGTAATGGCTATTTTTTTCTATTTCAGCATGAATCCCTTGTTTTAACATTATATACCAAGAAAATCTTAAGAGAAGTGTTTTCATACTTACTCTATTTTTGAGAAACGTCGAGTTAATCTTTCTCTTTTTTGTTGATGTCTTGTTGATATATAGATGATTATATACAAATTCTTGAAGTTGATCAAAGATTTAATCCCTAAAAGGTGCATTGAGAGACTAATCGGAAAAAAGTTCAATAGAGAGAAGGATTGAGGTTCTAGTTATGTTCATTCTTGATGTTAGTTAAAGAAATTATATTGAAAGTAATGAAGACTAATATTGAGTAAAATATTTTGTCCTGATTCATAGATGATATTTCAAGTAAATTGATAAAGAAGTAGTATTAAATTTGATTAGCAGGATGAGTCTCAAAACTTGTTAAATTGGGATGTTAAGTTGCAAAAATATACCGAGAGTTGACGAGTCCCCATTTCTAATCATCGTTGAGTCTATTCACATAGAGAAACATAAGAATATGCATACCACCGAGTTATATTTGGTTGTCCCTATAGGTAGTCATATCCTTATTCTATCTATCGAGTGAATGGTAGTACATTCATATCCTAGCAACCGTGTAGATGGGTAGTACATCTTTATCTTAGCTATCGAGTAGGTGGTAGTATATTAATATCCTAGCTATCAAGTGGATGGTAGTAACACTTTATCCTACCTACCAAGTGGATGGTAGTATGTGCATACTTAGCTATCGAGTATAGGGCATATTTATATGAGGCCTCCCATGGCTCTTGAGTTATAAATGACTTGCCCAATATGGCATTCAGGTTTTAAGTTGATTTGTATATTTATCTTCAGTTTCAACTGAGTATATGTTTATTTATGCTATATATACAAGTACATTTTATTCGTACTGACGCTCCATTATTGGGGGCGCTGCATTTTGTGCTTCAAGTTTAGATTGAGGTTTAGATAGACCCCTTTAGTAAGCGATTGTTGAGTTTAACATTTTTATGGTAAGCTCCACTTCTTCTAGAGCTCTCGGGTATGTGGCTTGAAACATAGTTGTGTATGTATAGTAACGTGTAGGTCGGGGTCCTATCCTATCCAAGTAATAGAAACAACATTGTTAGAGAGTTGTAGACCTATGGTTGTAAAAGTACTGACAAACTCAGAGATATGCCTCATAAGTCTGGTGTCGATTTGCACCTTTAGCAAGAGAGCATCTCCCGATAATTTGTGAGAATGATTATAGTTGCGATATTCCAATTTTATGCGGAGACCATGCATTTTATGAGCAACTCCTGGTAGTTTGTAGGATGATGTGTGATGGCCTCTCAGTTATTTGGAAAAACACTCATTGTTGTCTTGATTATCACGATATTTTGGAGACTGTGTGTTAGTATCCTGATTTTCTATGAGAACTATATATCTTTGTGTAACGACCAAGTCTGTTGTTACGGGTAGACCAATTGTGCCAAGTTTTAGAGTTAGAAAACTCCATGTTTGGGAGTTTCAAATTCGGGGTTAGGCTAGCCTCGGCCGGTTTTACAGCGAGGTAGAGTCTAGGGAAATACAGGTAAAAATGGGTTTAGGTGTCTGGGATTGAGCTAGTTTGACACGTAGTAAAGACATAAAGGAGTCTGGGGGACTTTTTGGAATCAAATTTGGGTAAGTAGAACTCCCGGAATCATGTTTGACGTGAAAGGGTTGTTTTGGGATATCGGGGGAACCAAGTGTGTTGTGAAATGGCTAGAACTGGCACATTTACGAACTTTCTGCCCATGAAGAGCGATGTCACGCGCGATAGTGGCCACCGCTATAGCGGTAGAAATTACCGCTATAGCGGCGGTCAAGGGGTGGTCAACTCACTTAAGACCGTTATAGCGATGGGTGACCGATATAGCGGGACCACTATAGAGGAACAGGGACCGCTATAGTGAGCCGACGAGTTTTTATTGAAGAAACGGCTCTCAAAACATTAGAATTTCACAAGTTTTTTTTGGGAGAAGGACTGGGTAAATTCAGGCAATTTTCTTCATTCCTCCGCCAAAAATTGTTCCTAAGGTAAGGTTTTCGTTCCCCACACTTTGTACTACGTTTCCTATGCGGTAGAGTTGCTAGGAGGGAAATTGGAGAAGGTTGGAATGACCTAGGGATGATGGAATTTGGAGAAGAAGGGGGTTTCAATCATGTATGTTCTTGGATGTTGATTTAAGTACGTTAAAATGATCATAGGCTATTTAATTTCCTGTTTTGTCCATAAAAAATGATAAGACTAGGAGAATTAACGGTGGAAAAGCCTGGGAAAAGGGTGGGATGATCATGGGTGGCCTGGGGTTTGGGGATTTGGTATAATCCGGGTAATGTACAGGCATGTATGTTAATTGTATGCATTATGTGTTATTTTTAGACCAAGAACGTGAGAGGAATCCAGAAAACGGGAAAGCTCGGGTTGAATAGAGCTTGGAGAATTCGAGGTAGGTGATGGCTTTCGTATTTCTGTGAATGTGTATATTGATTTTACTCGTTGTCTAAGTAATTGAGTGCATTACATTGCTTAGGGGATTTGTGTGGAATGTCTAAGTTTGGTTTACAGTCTATGTTTGAATGGTTTTTACTTGTTGGCTTTACAAGGGTTGTGCATTCATTCTATTGACTGTTGTTGTTGATATTCAGTTTGCTCGGGTACCACGCCTGTTACGGGTATAACACATGGTTGGAACGGGTATCATGCCTTGTACAGGTATAATATTCGGTTGGCATGGGTACCACGCCTGGTACGAGTTTACTTTATTGCATCTTGCACTGTTTTATTGATTATTGTATTTCATTGGTTGATATTGGTTCTGTGAGAGGACCGGGTTGTTTTATTGAATGTGATACTTGATATTGGTTCCGTGAGTGGACCGGGTTGTTATTGAAAAGTGCTACTGACTGGTGCTCCTTGAGTGGCCGGGAAACTATTGTATGATTGTTGAATTGGTCTTGGTTTAGGCCGGGTAAATCATTCCTTGTGGTATTTGTCTAGAGGGGATTCCAGGGTGGGTTCGGGCTAGATTGTAAGGTGTGGTTATGGTTATTCTTGTTGGTTGAATAGAACTATAAGAGATAGATTCATGCGGTAACAAGCTAGGTATAGACCTGTAGTCTAGAGATGCCTGTGATATTGTTGCATGTTGCCATACTTGTTACTGGATTTTGTGTACTATTTATATACTATATTCTTGAATACTGGTTGATGATCCTACCAGTACATAGTTATGGTCTACTGATACTGCACTTGTCTTTCTTTTGGTGAACACAGGAAATCTTCCAGCGGCTGAGACGAGACCTCAGATTTAGCACCGACATTTCCGATCATCAAGGGTGAGATAGTGATTCGAGCTACCTTAGGATTATCTCTAGAGTTTTAGTCCATTTGTTCGGACTTAAAAGCTATTTCTTATTTTGTTTGGGGTTGAATCCCCGTACTCTAGATTTGGTATTGATGTTTGGTACGATGACTTTCAGTTCCTAGGTGGGAAACTTCTGTAGTTAATTATTAATGATAAGTTTTTGATTAGTTATCTTATTTCTATTGCTAGTTTTCATTTATGCTTGCTGGTTTTAGGCTGTTAGTCTAGGCAAGGGTGGAACTCTATTGGTTCGCTCATCCGGGGGTTGGGGGGTAACACTCACGATGGATTAGGTCGTGACAAAGATGGTTTCAAAGCCTAGGTTTGTTGATCTCGTTGTACCAAACAGGTCTAGTAGAGTCTTGCAAAATGGTGCGGAGACATCCGTACTTTTCTTCGAGAGGCTATGGGGCTTTAGGAAAAACTATCTCTTCCTTCTTTCTCTTCGTGCTATAACTCGATTCCAATTGGTATCTGGTGATACAAATTAGTATCTAACTTCATTCACTCTTTTGTCCGTAGATGGTTACTACAAGGAATAACAGAGCAAGGCAAGCGGTCCTAGCAGCGGGCCCAGGAGTTCATGGCAGAGTTAGGGGAAGGGGCAGAGGATGAGCTGGAGACGCACCCGCCTAGGGTGGAGCTCGAGCTGCTGCTGCTGCACGTGAGGTAACCCCTTCACCACCTCAGGATCCTGTGGCTGCGGATGTAGAAGAAGTAGTGGTAGAAGATGGAGGAGCTCAGGAGGAGGAGGCACCGGTTGGGGGTGCAGGCCTTCCTAACATGACACCGGAAGCTTTCAGGAAGGCGTGGGATATTTTGAGTGGGTTGGTTAGTTCTGGAGCCATACACGCAGCTTATGCTAATCAGGCCTGGGATACTCAGCCAGTAGTTACTACTACACCAAGGATGGATGCATCTTTGGGCACAATGATCTTCTCAGGCCAATCTTAGGCCCAATGATGACAGGTAATGAGCATGAGATGTTGACTAAAATCCTTAAGATGAAACCTCCGATGTTTTAGGGTACAGACAAAGAGGATGCCTATGAGTTCATCCTGGATTGCCATGAGAGGTTGCACAAGTTAGGTATTGTACATTAGCATGGGGTGGAGTTTGTCACTTTTCAGCTGCAAGGTAAAGCCAAGTAGTGATGGAGGTCTCATGTTGAGTGTCAGTCATCTATCCTACCTCCACTAACTTGGGAGCAGTTCCATGCCTTGTTTCTAGAGAAGTACGTTCCCCGTATTTTGAGGGACCGAAAGAAGGATGAGTTTCTGAACTTGGAGTAGGGTGGCATGTCGGTCTCATCTTATGAGGCTAAGTTTCATGTGTTATCTCGTTTTGCTACACAAAGGTTGGGTTCCGAGGAGGAACGGGTCCGATTGTTTGTCAAGGGTCTGAATAGTGATCTACATGTACTGATAGTGCATATGACTTCTTCAGGGAAGGGTTTTAATGATGTGGTGGACTATGTGAAGAAGATTGAGCGAGTTAGGCAAGCGGGGCAGGCTAAGGCTTTTGCCAAAAGGCCCCAGAATGAGGGAAATTTTGGTGGTTCATACTCCAGGGGCCAGCATCAGCAGGCTTACTCGGCCTATCCTATTCAGTAAGCTCTGCCAACTACTACAAGTGGTCATCAGGGAGCTCAGTCTTCAGCTCCTAAAGGCCAAGGGGCATCTTATACATCAGCTAGAAGGCCTACATTGGACTGTGGTTGTTTCCATTGTGGTGAGTTGGGCCATTTTAAGAGGGAGTGTCCACATAGGCAGCTAGGAAATCAAGGTCAGCAGTAGACTAGAGCAGTGGTTCTAGCAGGCAGAGGTGGTAATGCTAAGGGTCGTCCACAGGGTGGGCGAGGTAATTTCCATAGAGGTCGGGAAGACCGAGGGAATGGCGGCCCAGGCAAGGGTGCGGCGCAGCCAGCCCGAGAAGTTGCCCGAATTGATGATCGGGCACATTACTATGCTTTTCCAGGAAGGACTGAGGCAGAAGCCTCAGATGCGGTGATCACAGGTACTATTCTTGTCTGTGATAAAATGGCCTCAGTATTATTTGACCCAGGATCCACATATTCTTATGTGTCTGTTAGTTTTGCTTTGGGTCTGAATTTGAATTGCGATATTCTTGATTCCCCTATCCATGTATCTACCCCGGTTGGAGAGTCGATGATTGTGACTCATGTGTATTGTGACTGTTCTGTGGTATTTATGGGGCTACTTACTGTGGTAGATTTAGTGATTCTTGATATGGCTGATTTTGATATTATTTTGGGTATGACCTGGCTATCTCCTTATCATGCAGTGTTAAACTGTAACACCAAAACTGTGACTCTAGAAATTCCGGGTAAGGATAGGCTAGAGTGGGAAGGTGCATACAGGCCTAAGCCAGGTAAGATAATATCGTTTTTTCGGGCTAGGAAGCTAGTGGGAAGGGGGTGTCTAGCCTTCTTGGCTTATCTTCGGGATGATAGTGTGGAGTCCCCTTCTATTGAGAAAGTTTCGGTGGTGTCCAAATTTGTAGAGGTCTTTCCAGCGGATTTGCCTGGTATGCCTCCGGACAGGGATATAGATTTTTGTATTGATTTGGAGCCAGGCACTCGTCCCATCTCTATTACTCCGTATAGAATGGCTCCGGAAGAGTTAAGGGAACTTAAGACTAAATTGCAGGAACTCCTAGATAAGGGATTTATATGTCCTAGTGCTTCACCTTGGGGGGCTCCGGTTTTGTTTGTGAAAAAAAAGGATGGTAGTATGCGGATGTGCATAGACTACAGACAGTTGAACAAGGTAATGATCCGGAATAAGTATCCTTTACCCCAGATAGATGATTTGTTTGACCAGCTTCAGGGTGCATCAGTGTTTTCAAAAATTGACTTGAGGCTGGGGTAGTATCAGCTAAATATTAGACCTGATGATATTCCAAAAACTGCTTTTCGGACTCGGTATGGACATTACAAGTTTCTAGTAATGTCGTTTGGTTTGACCAATGCACCGGCAGCATTCATGAGTTTGATGAATGGGGTGTTTAAATCCTACGTGGATTCTTTTGTTATCATGTTCATTGGCGATATTTTGATCTACTCTAAGAGTAGGGAGGAGCATGCTAATCATCTTCGCATTGTGCTGGACATCCTGAGGCACCAAAAACTTCATGCAAAATTCATTAAGTGTGAGTTTTGGTTGACTTCTGTGGCATTTTTGGGGCATGTGGTGTCAGAAAAGGGGGTGATGGTGAATCCCTAGAAAATTGAGGCAGTTAAGAGTTGGGTCCGGCCTAGTTCTGTGACATAGGTGAGAAGTTTTGTTGGGCTCGCGGGGTACTACCAGAGGTTTGTGAAGGACTTTGCTTCTATTACTACTCACCTAACAAGGCTAACACAGAAGGAGGTACCATTTGTGTGGTCCGACAAGTGCGAGGAGAGCTTCCAAAAGCTTAAGACACTTTTGACCATGGCTCCTATATTGTCCTTGCCAGTTGAAGGTAAAGACTTTAGTGTTTACAGTGATGCTTCACATTCTGGTTTGGGTGTTGTGTTGATGCAGGATAGGAATGTGATAGCCTATGCATCCAAGCTGTTGAAGATGCATGAGAGGAATTACCCTACTAATGATTTAGAGTTGGCAGCGGTGGTTTTGCTTTGAAAATCTTGAGACACTACTTTTATGGTGTCAAGTGTGAAGTATTCACAGATCATCGCAGTCTGCAGCACGTTTTCACTTAGAAAGATTTGAATCTAAGGCATAGAAGGTGGATGGAGTTATTGAATGATTATGATGCGACCATTCTGTACCATCCGATAAGGCTAATATGGTGGCAGACGCATTGAGCCAGAAAACTATTAGCATGGGTAGCTTGGCTTGTTTGGGGGTGTCCAAATGACCGCTATCTAAGGAAATTCAGGCTCTGGAGGACAAGTTCATGCACTTGGGTGTCTCAGACCAAGGCGGGTTGTTGGCCAGCATTGAGGTCAAGGCCACCTTCATAGAGGAAATAAAGGCAAAACAGTTTCAGGATCCGAAACTGGGAAAGTTGTGAAGTAAAGTGATATCCGGGGAGTCTAGAGATGTCATGTTAGACTCTAGTAGTGTATTACATTTCAGGGAGATGATTTGTGTTCCTTGGGTTTATTATATAATTCCAAAAATTATGACAGAAGCTCATGGTTCGCGGTACTCGATCCATCCGGGTGTAACCAAAATGTACAGGAACTTGAGGCAGCATTACTGGTGGCCCGGGATAAAAAGGGACATAGTTGATTTTGTGTCCAAGTGCCAGAATTGCCAGCAGGTAAAATATGAACATCAGAGACCTGCAGGACAACTCCAGAGGATGCCAATTCTAGAGTGGAAGTGGGAGAGGATAGCCATGAATTTCGTGGTGGGTCTTCCCAAGACATTGGGGAAGTATGACTCAATTTGGGTCATTGTTGATAGGTTGACCAAGTCCGCTCATTTTATTCTGGTCAGGATAGATTACAATTCACAGTAGTTGACCAAGATCTACGTGAAGAAGATTGTAAGACTGCATGGGTTACCACATTCCATCATTTCAGACAGGGGTAAGTAGTTTACTTCTAAGTTCTGGGTCAAGTTACATGAAGAGTTGGGTACACAACTCACCATTAGTACAACCTTCCATCCTCAGACTGATTGTCAGTCGGAGAGGACGATTCAGGTATTGGAGGACATGCTAAGAGCATGTGTAATGGACTTCAGTGGTCATTGGGACCAATTTCTACCATTGTGCAAATTCTCGTACAACAACAGCTATCACTCCAATATCGATATGGCACCATTCGAGGCCCTGTATGGGAGAAACTACAGATCACCGGTTGGGTGGTTTGAGGAAGGTGATGTGAAGCCTCTAGGCGTAGACTTAGTGAAGGAAGAATAGGAAAAAGTAAGGGGCATATAGTCTAAGTTATTGGCTGCTCAAAGCAAGCAGAAGAAGTATGCGGATCGTAAGGTCCAGGACATGGACTTTCAAGTTGGTGAACAAGTATTGCTAAAGGTTTCACCAATGAAAGGGGTTATGCGGTTTTGTAAGAAGGGCAAGCTTAGCCCTCGGTTTATCAGTCCATTTAAGGTCCTTGAGATTGTAGGGCTAGTGTCTTACGAGTTAGCACTACCACCTAGTTTGTTGGGCGTCCATCCGGTATTCCATGTATCCATGCTCAAGCTATACCATGGGGATGGGGACTACATCATCAAGTGGGATGAGGTACTTTTTGATAAAGATCTTCGTTATAAGGAGGAACCGGTTATGATTCTTGCTCGGGATGTCCGGAGGTTGTGGACAAAGGTAATTGACATGGTGAAGCTTCAGTGGAAGCATCATCCGGTTGAGTAAGCCACTTGGGAAACCGAGAAGGACATGCGGGACAAGTACCCTCAATTATTTGAGGATTCAGGTACTATACTTCTTTCTTTTTTATTTCCATAATTTTGGGTTTGATCGTTCGGGGACGAACGATTGGTAATTTAGTATCTGTTGTAATGACTAGGTCCACCGTTATGGGTAGACCAATCGTGCCAAGTTTTAGAGTTAGAAAAATCCAGGTTTGGGAGTTTGAAATTATGGGCTAGCTAGGCTCGGCCAGTTTTTGAGCAAGGTAGAGTCTAGGGAAATTCGGGTAAAAATGATTTTAGGTTCTTGGGATTGAGCTAGTTTTCCATGTAGCCAAGACATAAAGGAGTCCGGGGACTTTTCAGAATCTAATTTGTGTAAGTAGAACTATCAGAATTGCGTTTGACGTGAAAGGGTTATTTTTGGGACGTCAAGGGAACCAAGTGTGTTGTGAAATGGTCAAAATTGGCATATTTATGAACTTTATCCCCGTGATGAGCACTATCACATGCGATAGCGGCCACCACTATAGCGGTAGAAATTAATGCTATAGTGGCGATCAAGGGGCGGTCAACTCACTTAAGACCGCTATAGCGGGACCGCTATAGCGGAGCGGGGACCGCTATAGCGGAGCAGGAACCGCTATAGCGGGCAACGAGTTTTTAATGCAGAAACAGCTCTCAAAACATCAGAATTTCACAAGTTTTTTTTGGGAGAAGGGCTGGGTGAATTCAGGCGATTTTCTTCATTCCTCCACCAAAAATAGTTTCTAAGGTAAGCTTTTCGTTCCCCACACTTTGTACTACATTTCCTATGCGGTAGAATTGCTAGGAGAGAAATTGGGAAAGGTTGGAATGACCTAGGGATGATGGAATTGGGGGAAGAAGGGAGTTCCAAACATGTATGTTCTTGGGTGTTGATTTAAGTACGTTAAAATGATCATAGGCTGATTAATTTCCTGTTTTGTCCGTAAAAAATGATAAGACTAGGAGAATTAACGGTGTAAAAGCCCGAGAAATGAGTGGGATGATCATGGGTGGCCTAGGGTTTGGGGATTTGGTATAATTTGGGTAATGTACAGGCCGGTATGTTAATTGTATGCATTATGTGTTATTTTTAGACCAAGAACGTGAGAGGAATCCAGAACACGGGAAAGCTCGGGTTGAGTAGAGCTTGGAGCATTCGAGGTAGGTGATGGCTTTCATATTTCTGCGAATGTATATATTCATTTTACTCGTTTTCTAAGTAATTGTGTGCATTACATTGCTTAGGGGATTTTTGTGGAATGTCTAAGTTTGGTTTACAGTCTATGTTTGAATGGTTTTTACTTGTTGGCTTTACAAGGGGTGTGCATTCATTCTATTGACTGTTGTTGTTGATATTCAGTTTGCTCGGGTACCACGCCTGTTACGGGTATAACACATGGTTGGAACGGGTATCATGCCTTGTACAGGTATAATATTCGGTTGTCATGGGTACCACGCCTGGTACGGGTCTACTTTATTGCATCTTGCACTGTTTTATTGATTATTATATTGCATTGGTTGATATTGGTTTTGTGAGAGGACCGGGTTGTTTTACTGAATGTGATACTTGATATTGGTTATGTTAGTGGACCGAGTTGTTATTGAAAAGTGCTACTGACTGGTGGTCCTTGAGTGGCCGGGAAACTGTTGTATGATTGTTGAATTGGTCTTGGTTTAGGCCGGGTAAATCATTACTTGTGGTATTTGTCTAGAGGGGATTCCAGGGTGGGTCAGGGCTAGACAGTAATGTGTGGTTATGGTTATTCTTGTTGGTGGAATAGAACTGAAAGAGATGGATTCATGCGGTAACAAGCTAGGTAGAGTCCTGTAGTCTAGAGATTCCTGTGATATTGTTGCATGTTGCCATACTTGTTACTGGATTTTGTGTACTATTTATATATATTTTCTTGAATACTGGTTGATGATCCTACTAGTACACAGTAGTGGTGTACTGATACTGCACTTGTCTTTCTTTTGGTGAGTACAGGAAATCTTCCAGCGACTGAGATGAGACCTCAGATTTAGCATCTCCGTTTCCGATCATCAAGGGTGAGCTAGTGATTCGAGCTACCTTGGTATTATCTCTAGAGTTTTAGTCCATTAGTTCAAACTTAAAAACTATTTCTTATTTCATTTGGGGTTGCATCCCCATACTATAGATTTGGTATTGATGTTTGGTACGATGAATTTCAGTTCCTAGGTGGGAAATTTTTGTAGTTTATTATTAATGATAAGTTTTTGATTAGTGATCTTATTTCTATTGCTAGTTTTCATTTATGTTTGCTGGTTTTAGGCTGTTAGTCTAGGCAAGGGTGGAACTCTATTGGTTCGCTCATCTGGGGGTTGGGTGGGTGCCACTTATGACGGGTTGGGTCGTGACACTTTGTGACCGTCCACGACTGTTGGTAAGTACGGTCCTCCTACAAAAACATGTGAAAAGAGTGAAAATAGGAAAGTCGTAGAAAAGTAACAGAATGGAAGGGTGGGATTGCATAGTCAAAGACTCCCCTGATTTGTCTTCTCGACTAGATATTGTTGCCCCTTGGAGTCCAAGGTTAAATGTTACTTCCTATGCATTTCAAAAATTACTTATTCTGTAAAAAATCAAAAGAATAAAGTGTTAGAGTTCCTCTTAAATGATAAAACTAAAAGGATTAGAGTTAGGCTTGGTGGTCAAGTAATGTGCCTAATTTAGAATTAGAGATCGTTGTGATTCTTCCGTAAGCTTCGAGGGTGGTGTCATCTCTTCTGCACCCAAAGAAATCAGTTTTGTTTAGTGAATTAGTGTTGAGATTAAACTGCCAGTTCTTTATTATACGATATCCCTGGATAAATATCCCTATAAAGAAAAAGGAAGAAAACAAATTTACTTGTGTTGAACCCTACAATCAAAAAAAATTCTTAGTTTTTTGAGAGACTGATTTATGTTGGATTTTCCATGCGGTCCTGTTGCTCTTTCTTTCATTTGTTTTTCTAACTCATCTAATCGCGAAGAGTAACCTTGGTTTAATTTTTTAGAACCCTCCTCAAAAAAATTTCCCCAATTCAGAACATAGTAGAACTCTTGAGCTCCTTTCTAGATTCCAATGTTGTTCAATATAAATATTTTTTGAGATCTTCCCAAAAATTCGGCCCTTATTTAAACTTCAAAAAACTCTTGTAGCTGACCTTGTAGTAAATGTCATCCTCTATGGAATTTTTGAGATCTTCTTAAAAATTTTACCCTTGTTTCCATCATAAAGGGACATGGAAAGCTTATGGGGAATCAGTAGTACTTTGACACTACCCTAGATGAACCTCAACCTACTTTTTTTCTTACTGTAGCATAGGACTTCATCGAGCTTTCATCCATCACCTATAGAGGGCAGCTTGGAGGGCTCTGCGCAGTTTAGTATAGGCAGAAGGGTTATGTAGATCAAAGAGTTGGTGAGTTAGAGTATGGAGTAGGTAACCTTTAGAGTTGGCCTAATTGCTAGCTTGGTGAGGTATTTGCCTGGGTTCTTCTGATACTTTGTTATGTCGGTATGTTCTAGGTAAGATTTTCGTGATTCGACGGGAGTTGGTTCAGTTCGGCAAGGTTTGGGTTTTCCAAGGAAGGGAATATTACTATTTGTGGGTTGTCAAGTTAGAAGTTTAGGTTTAGGAAGTTTCTGGTGGTAGAGTTCTGTGTGACTTCCCTTAATCAGAAAGGCTCCTTGGGAAGCCAAGCTTGACTTGCGGGCCTGATATCCTAGCATTTTCGAGCTTTCTGGTGTTTTCTGTTCCTTAACTTTAAAGGATGAAAGTTCTTTAGTAGTGGATGTTGTAACGACCCTCTCAGTCATTTTCTCTTTTTTGTGCATTTCCAGTATTTTGAGCTTTCTCACAGTGACTATAGATCATTTATGTCTTTCCAGAACTGACAATTCAGTTCTCGAGAAATTCATTTGTATTTTAAGCCTATTTCCCTGTTTTAAAGCTCATAAAGTTGAAAGAGTTGACTATGTTCAACCTTCAGAGTAGATAGGCTCGGATGAAAATTTTGTAAGTGTTGTTAGCTCCGGAACATTGACTTTGGGCTAGTGGGACCTTTTGTTTGGGTCCTGAGGCTTCCAAACTCATTTTTGGCACTTGGGTAACTCTTAGGAAAAATTGTAAAAAAGGTTGACTTTGGTCAACATTACATAAAGATGACCTCTGTTGGTCATTTCAAGGGTCTTTTTCTAACCTGATTTTTGGCCTAAAATTTAGAATAACAATATGGTGTCATTCTTCTTGGCTTAACACCTGGTTTATTTTTATGTTATTGTGGACATAGTCGAAGGTTTCTCGGGGGATATACACTACGGTCTTATGGATTATACACACATGTTTGGCTTTTAGATAGGTTACGGCTTGCCTACTTTTAGACTTAGCTCTTATAAGGTATTTATATGGTAAATTGTTAATTGTGGGTGGGGTACTGTGGCTTGAATATGTATTGATTCAGGTATTTAATCCTCTTAGCTCAATTAGAGGCCATGGAGTATGATATCGATTGAGAATCCTTAGCTTAGGTTGTAGTTCCTCATTTAGGGCTTGACGTACTTGTAAGGGTACTCATGGATTTGGACTTTGAATTCCTTAACTTAGCTTAGGCTGCTGGGTGCTTGGGGTGATTAGGTTAGGAAACCTTAGCTTAGGGTTAGGAGAGGACCTTATAGTAGATTAGACATTTATTGCTTGCCTTATTGTTATTAGATTACCGCTTTTTCCCTCTTATTTGTAAATTCTCCAGTTTTGTATATTGTATATTGGTGGGCCCAAGGGCCTATGATGCGGGACACCAAGTCAGTATGAATTTTCCCTTCTTCCTTAAATTACGGTTCGTGGCTCGTTTTAATATTACTTCGGTTAGTAATTAGAACTAGCATAGTTTTTACTTGTTGCTTTCCTTAGCTTAAGTCTTGGGGTTAGTTGACCGCTCTAGGTTTTGGAGTTAGTGTATCATTTTCCGTATAGCACCTATCATAGGCTAGTGCCCTTGCTTTAGTTTGGAGACTTTGGTTGCCCTCTGTATGATATGGTTTGCTTTGTTGTGATCTTTATCTATCTATTCATATATTAGCATACCATATGGTTGACTTGATTTTACAAATACTACTTTTGGTTTAAAAAAAGGATTTATGGAGTATTATAAATGACTTTTGGCTTCTTTAAAGAAACTCGGCCTATTTACTAGAAAGACTGATTTGATAAACTTGCATGTCCGAGGAGATCCAAATTTCAGACGATTTTATTGATTATTTAAACTGGCTTGCCCGAGGGGACACGTGTTTTAGGTGGTTTTACTGGTACTCATGGTTGCATTACTCTATTATATATTCATACTTACTTATTATCTCGTTCGATTAGGATTCAGACTTATGTTTACTTATTGTCTCATTCGATTGGGATTCCAGACTCATATATGCATCGGTCATATACTGCATTGCACCTTCTCATATTGCATATCATGGCACATTTCTGCATCCCTTCTTTGCCCATCAAGTTGATTGCTAGTTAGTATTGTGTGCTGCTTTTATCCTCTGGGCTTATGGGAGTCCAGTTTGATTTTCTTTGGTTGTTGATTGTACCTTCTGGGCTTATGGGGGTCCAGTTGGGTATTCTTGTTGCCATTCGTATCTCCCAAGGTATGTACCTTATGTTTTCTCCATATTATTATGTTAGATAGTTGCTTTACATTTCTTGTTGAATTATTCTCGTGTACTTTTTGTAAATGGTCTAGCATCGACAAGTTGACCTATTTCTAACCCTTCTTTTCTTATACTTAGTATATTTGCATTTATTTATATTTGTATCTTATTTAACCTCATTCAGCCTATGATGCTTACTAGGTATCACGTGGTTTTGGTACTTATGCTACACTTCTACATCTTTTTTCTGATGCAGATTTTAGTGCGGGTTATCGCCGTTGACACTGTCCTTGAGCGGTGTTGCTGATTGGAGATACATGGTGAGCTCTTGGCGACCAGAGTTGATCCATCTCCTTCTACTTTTCGACCAGTCTTACTCGCACTTCACAGACTATTCTGTATATATTATGTTTATCTAGAACTATGTATATTGTAGCAGCTCTTGTACTAACTAATACTAGGTCTTGGGGAGTCTTTGTATAGTTTTTTCTTTTCCCTCTATATTTGTATGTGTTTCTTCCTCTTGTTCTCGATATTTAAATATTATTCTTCTGCTTTTATTTCCTTCTCTTCTTAGCCCGTTACTCGCTGTTTCGAGTTAAGGGTTCGGCTTACCTATCGGTAGGTTATAGTATGTCGTGAAAACTAAAAAAATCTATGGCAGCATGAATAGGAGTAGCTCACCCTCAGATTGGTCAACTGGCTTCGCAAGATGTGAGGTCACGTAGAAGTCTCTGGATGTAACAACCCATTCTATTGTTACAAAAATCATCGCGTCCAATGGGCACGGGGTATGGGAATTTTGTTAATATCTTTGTAATGGGTTTGTAAAAGACTTAGTTAAATAAATTTGGAGTAGAGAAACTTTGGGCAGACTGATGTCATCCTGTTATAGCAGGAATTATCCCCCTATAGTGGTGCCGTGGTAGCAGAATGCAGGCTACTATAGTGGAGCATCGAGAAATAGTCCACCTGAGTTTTTAATTACCCTTTTATATTCAATTTTAAAATAAAATGAGGCTTCATTCTAAAAAACCCTTAAGGTTGCCTCAAGGCTCTGGAGTAATGGAAAAAAGGAAATATGCTTAGACGTGGTAAAACAATTATTTTCTCATGGATTTTACAATGGAAATCACTAGAATGGAACAAGGATTGCAAGTTCATGCATCCATAGCATCTGTTTGGTGCCTAGGTAGGCTAGGTTTAATTGAGTATTAAGACCTATGTTAGAAAACATATGCATAACATAGATAGACAAGAGAATTCATGCATAGGCATGCAGGCTAGGTGCTTGGATGGATAAAAATGGTAGATTAGGCTTATGTGAATGAGATGGTCTTGAAAGTGTATTCTGATGTTATAGATGCTACATTGTTATTCCCTGTGCATAGTTAATTGGTTAGTAAGTAAAAATAATTAGTTATGGTTGTGTATGATGGTTAAAGGGTTAGATATCAGTATGATGGATGTGAATGCCTTGTTCCTTACTTAATAGGTTGATTGCGTGATTCAAAGAGTACTTATAGTTAAGATGGATGGTTGGGAAGTAATGGAGTGTATATGAGAGGGGTTGTGTGTGTATCCCAAAATGGGTAGTCTGAAGGTTGTTCTAAGTAATGTATGCTACTTGTTTCTATGTGTTATTCGGTTTCGGGTATTGTTGTTAGTGGAAAGAGGTAAGTAATGGTTGAATTATAGTTGATACTCAATTTAATTTATGTGTGCATGTTAACTGCCTCTTTGTCTACTTGTTGCAATGCATGCTGTAAATGTTAACTTGTTGGATAAGATTACAAATGTTTAATCAGCTAAAATGAGATTGTGTAAAAAGGCTTATTTTAAAGTGCAAGTGTGGTTATGTTATCTCATTATGAATGTACATGTTGTGACATGAGTTGATATTGTAAGATGAATCGGTTAAGGTCATCGTCACGGAATTGGTGGAACACAGGGAGTATAAGGGTGGGGACATTGGAATAAGGGTGGTATAACAATAGTTTTGGATAAGGGTGGCAGACACTAGTTGTCTGGGTCATTTGGTACATGGATTGAGCTCATTTTCTGAAGGTCATGGCTAGTAGGAATTTATAAGATCCATAGCATGTATGTATATGGTATTGGTGAGTTTGACTATTCCACGAGTGGACCAGTTTATATTGTGTTTGTTATTTTGGTTCCTTGAGTGAATCAGGTTATATTGATGGTGTTATTTAGATCTGTGAGTGGTATGGACTATTTATATACTTGAATTTATTCAACATTGTTCGAATGTAATAAAAGAGGTAATTGTGGTAAGGTTGAGCTAACTGTTTATGAGTCACGATATTGACTTTGTTGAATATTTGTACTTGTACTATACGTTTCTATTTTACTTGATTAATTATTAAGAAAAGACTAAGTGAAGGTATAATTTCTAAGTGTTGCATGGTGGTGCTTGCTTACCATATGTTGGTCAAATATTGATAATAAGTGATGTGCTTATGTTGTCTTACGAGTTAGATAGTAGGGGTGATACTGGGTTGTGTAACAAGTGTGTGTGAAATAACTCATGTGTTGTTCTTGAGTTAGGTAATGCTTGCAATTAGTAGTGTTATGAAGGAGTTAAGACCAGATTTTTGGTTGATAATTATGTTATTGCCCCTGAATAAATACATGACAATAGATAATAGATTGAGTAGGTGACAAATGTGTAAGCTAAGACTGGGGAGTAAGGAGGAGAGTGGTGACTAGAAAAGGGGTTAAGAGATATGAGTTGAATTGTTATTTTATAGGTGCTTGTTTAATTTCGGATATTTATGTTGTGTTTACATGGTTTTAACCTGGGTTGGCCGATGATTCTTACCAGTATGTATGGTTGTACTGATACTATTCTTGCTCTACCCTTTTTGGGGTATAGCCTGTTTGTAGGATCAATTCAAGTTTCATTGCTTGATGAGGATAGGGATCCTCAATAGCTTCTGTCTTCTTATTCCTATGGTGGAAGCTGAGTCTTGATTATTTTTCTTGTCTTTTAGTAGATCTTGTACCCATCTAGACTAGATCTTTGAGGTAGAGGATTTATTTTGATGTATTCGAAGGATTGTAATAAGTTTGTCAATATTTTTGAATAGTTTAATAATTTTCTTGTATGTCTTTCGCATATTTCTAATTGGGTAGTTAGGGTTCTCCTATCTAGGTTGATTAGAGTAGGTGCCCTCATAATCCATTTAGTTGGGTTGTGACAATTGTTATCAGATCTCTAGATTACCATCTCAGAAGTACAAGAGAAAATGTCGAATAGAGTCCTACGGATTGGTGTGTGATGTCTGATAAGTCGGTAATCTACCAACTTATTGAGCCTAAATCCATGAATTATTGCTATATTTTGAATAAATTTAGAGGTTCTTATGGCCTTTATTGATGTCTATGCAGGTACTTTTGATTAATGATGAAAAATAAGGAAATGGATCCAAAAAGAGCTCAAAAGGAGTGAAGTGTGGAAGGATCGAAAAAAATGGAGATTTTGGCCTGAGATGCTGAAAAATGGAGATTTTGGCCTGAGATGTTGTGCCCGTGAGACACGCACAAGCCGTGGTGCGGAACGCACTCTTACCGCATGGATATGCAAAATTCACTGAAGAGTCGATGTGCGACGCGCACAATCCAAGGTGTGAACCACACCTCCTTCGCACGAAGCCTCCAAAATAAGTTGAAGTCACTGGACCAACTGAAGACAGTGCGCGATGCGCACATCATGATGTGCGAACTGCATATCGCATCGCACACCACCCGAAGGGAAATTTTGTCCTAAATTTTACTGACATTTTGGGAAAGTATAAAAGGCCAATTTAGGCACAATTGTAAAAAAACATTCTTTAGTACAAAACATTCTAAAGAGCTTTTTACCTTTGAGAACAAGTTTTCCTCTCAAAAGAGAAGAGGGTTGAATCCATTCTCTTTGTTAACCATTTATGTACTCAAATTGAGCTTAGAACTTGAAATATAGCTTGAATGAAGAGGATTTTGACTTACCCATTTGGTATATCTCTCTCCTTTGCTATGAGTGGCTGATTTCATTTGTCTAGGGATGTGTTGATAATGGGTGCTTGACAAATGGGTGTGGGTGTTATTTATTCTTGCTTATAATTGCTTATTTGATATGGGTCTAGTAGTTTCACCAAGTTTTAATCTAAAAATTGGTGGTTGCAAACAATAATTTTTATTACTTGACTATGTTGTTGCTTGAAAGAGAATTTCATGGTTTCGGATGTGAGATTACTAGTGGAAACTTGGGACTCCATTCAAATTTGAGTCTAGAAATAGCTCATATCGACGGAATCACCCACTAAATGCTCTAAGCTAGAGAGAGTGTGACCTCCCCAAGCTAGATATTGGTTGCTTGTCTATTTAACTGATGATGCTCTAACTAGGATTATCGGATATATGATTGTTGATCGAGAGATAAGCAACCATACCAATGACTAATGTTACTTATGTCAATAAGCGAAAATAAGTGTGAAGTGATAAAAACTCTATCCCACATTGAAGCCCTATTGGATACACATCCCTAGTCGCCTACTCAATTTGATACACCCATTTTACTTGCTTGCTTTAAATTTGAATTGTGATTGTAGTGACAGAATCTCAATTCCCCCAACCTTTTACTTTTGTGTTTTGAACATTTACTCTCCCTGTGAACTCATTTTGATACAATCTTTATATAGCTAGCATCAAGTCTCTGTGGGTACGACCTCGACACCTGTTGGGTACTTATAAATGTGTTTTGCTTGACGATCATCGTGCCTTCATATTTGGGGAGTACGATTTGAGTGTTTATCAAAGTCCACATCAAATCTTCAGGACGCTATGAGGCATTCTAGGAATTGTTCCCTTTTTTTTTTCTCTCGCGTTCATCCTAGCTGATTGTTTTTTTGGGTTGAGTCCAATTTATATCTTTTGATTCCATTTGATATCTTAAATCAAAATGAATGGAGGTTACCTGGCTCCCTTTGGGATAACACAAACAACGAGATTGAAACATAGAAGGTTTCAATTGGTATCTGGCCGTATGAGTTGTGTCTAAATTATTAGATAATCAATTAGTGGTCATCGAGAGTGTAAGTTGAATGATATGTTTGGAGAAACAAGAATGATGTCTAAATTGATTAATTAATGAAACTATCTAAACTGATATTTATATGAGTTGCAACTGATTTGATGTTTGGTAATCTGTGATATGTGAGGTGCTGGTAAGTTGACTATATGTTGTTGATTGAGAACTTGTATTATAAGTGATTAAATGAAAAAATGATGTTTGAATGCTAATCATTATGGATGGTACTTGTAAAGGTGTTAGATGAAATTGCTAAATTGTTACGATTTTCGTTGCTTTAAGTGGTTGTTATGTGAAAAGCATAAGCATGACAAGTGTTAAATATTTGGGAAAAGCCTAGTAGGTTATTGATGTTGAATTCTTAATCTATAACTGGAGGGTAAGAATTGTGTTTTGATTAATTGTTAACCTTTTCATATTGCTGGGTTCCAATCCTGGAATTTTGGTGTATCAGCTATACGATTTAGAATTAAAGTGTTGCGGAAGAGAATGAGGGTAAGGGAACTGCAGGAACTGTGAAGTTTTCAAGCCACTGCCAGTGGGCCACTATAGCAGGCACTGCCCTGCTACTGCAACCCGCTATAGCGTGAATACTCCGGCTATGGCAGTGCAATGGTAGCGACATGCAGGCCGCTATAGCGGGATGAGCCTGTGCAAAATCCTGCCCTGTTTTTTTGTTTCTTTTTTGACATGTCCAAACACGATTATAATTCTCTAGCAATCAAATGATTAGTGTAACATAAAACGTATAAGATAATAGTAGTGCATTCATTACTAGAATATTTAAAGCAAGCATCCAAATGTGCAAAAATAAAAAAAATTATTTGTTACATGTCCCAAATGGGGGAAACCCAAATCCAGAAATCCTCCTTCTTCAGCTTGGGGAGCTTCTGATCAGAGACGGCGCACTTGAACATTACCTTTATGGTCTTCTAAATCAGGGCAAGCATACGATCTCAGGATCCCTGTTTCTTATTCTCTTTATCCAACTCCCTCCGGAGCTCTGCATAGTCCTGGGAAGTTCCACGCAAGGGCTATGTCGGAGGGGCATCATCATCACCATCCCCCTCCTCTCCAGCTCTGCTTCTCACCCCTCCCCCCCGGTGTCCATCTTTCTCTTCTTCTTATCCTGGGGTGGTGCACCCTTCACCTTGATGGAATGGAAGGGTGTGTCACACTCAAGGTCCATGTCAGCATTTTCCCTATGCACACCTGCACAACTCATAAATCAAGCTCGGAAGGTAGGAATCCTTATTGTTGCCCCGGTAGATGTCCTTTCACTCTGACATGATTTTTGCCCCCTCATTCAGGTGAATCCCCAGCATAGCCCAAGCCATTACCAGATTCCAAGGGTATGTCACATAAGAAGTATTACCTAAAGGATGAATCCTCTGGGTCACCAGATTTAGCCAGCTTTGAGCATCCGCACTGAAGTGTGTGCTCCTAATCCTTTCGCGACTAGTCTAGTAGACTTTGTCTCGGCAACGTCCACAATCAGAGTATCCCTCAGCCACTGCGTATCCAACTCTCAGGCTTTGTCCATGTACTCAACATTAGGGATATCAGGCACCCCAAGACCTCATTGATAGTAGCCGCATTTACGGGGATATGCACTCCCCGAATGTAAATAGTGGAGTGAGGATCGACCTAAAGCATGGTCGGGAGGATGGCACAGAACTCCCAAACCCAGCTCGAGAGACCATCTCAAGGAGCCTTCACCAACGGTATCAACCCAAACTCTTTGAGCTAGTGGTAGAACTGTAGCGCCTTCTCCACTACATCCCTCATATTGAATCCCCTCGCATAGCAAAAACCCATCCTTCGGTAGTCTTGGTATCTACCCTGGCAGTTCTGATTAGGAAATTTTTGGAAGGGAGAGGGGGGTAATCTTGATAGTCATCCATGAATTTAGTGGTCCTACAAAAATTGTGCGAAAATTAAGTTAGAATCCATAAAGGTGTTCAAATAAATGCAAGTTTTAGAAAAAGCTAAGTCTCAAAATTTTAGGAAGGCTATTCCCTACCTCCCTCTATAGCGTAAAGCATCGCTCTATAATGGGACTGATATAGAGGGAACATTCTCGCTATAGCTGGGCTACCATAGTGAGATGAGGCCACTATAGTAGCCTTCATCTTTCCCAAACTTGAACTAACGCTCCAATGGCGTCATTTTGCAAAAATCACCCTTTTTCAACTTTTTAACACAGATTAGGGTGGAGAAGTGCTATGGGACTATTATATACTAAAATAGGAGTGTTTAAACCCCTATACAATCCCCAATGACCATGAAATTTTTAAAAATAACCCTTCACATTCTACTCTTGTTCAAGCCCCAAATCAGCCATGAACACCATAAATCTTACACCTAAAACTCCACAGGGATGTTGTAAATGTAAGAGAAGTATCCATGCTTTGGAAATTCATCCGAATTCAAGAAAAAAATTGATTTTCAAAAACCAACCCCAAACCCACTTGTTTTCTATAAATTCAAGTGAAAAACCATGACATTATGAGTAATAGAGTAAAGAGACGAAGTTAAAATGTAAATTACCTTGTTCCAACATCAAGTGCAAAGTGATCGGAGAGGGGAGGGGAGCTTTTGAGTTTGAAATTGTGAGAAAAAGGAGAAATACCCATTTCTCATCCTTAAAATCTTCCATGACTCGCTATAGCAACCTTCAACCTGCTATAACGATAGTGGTCCCACTAAGCAGGGCCTAATCAACTTTTGAGGGAAATTTTTTTTCCTTCTTCCTTTTGAATTTATTTATTAATTTTAGATGTATGGCAAGGCCCCGATTATCTTGGGTACTTATAAACTCTTGACAAGGTAGCCTCGTGTAAATCTCAGCTGTGAGGAATTAGGTGAGAAGATCATATTTAAATAGATGCGGTATAATTCGGGTGGACTTTATCATAAGGGTCAGTGAGAGAAATTTTGAAATAGGTATTATAACCAATGTGTGAGTGTTAATGACCTGAGTACATTCTGTCTAGTTTTTTTTCTACCATGATCATTCGGAGATGAACGATGGGTAAATGGGTATCTGTTATAATAATTTATTCTATCATTACTAAAATCATCAATTCCAAGGGGTATGGGTATGAGAATTTCATTAATATCTTTGGAATGGGTTCGTAAAAGACTTAGTTAAATAAATTTGGAGTAGAGAAATTTTGGGCAAACTGACGTCATCCTGCCATAGCGAGAATTAAATGACTATAGCAGCACCGTGGTAGCGGCACATAGACCGCTATAGTGGTGCATCGAGAAATAATCCACTCGAGTTTTAAATTACCTTTTTCTTCTTAATTGTAAACCAAAACAAGGCTTCATTCTAAAAATCCTTTAGGGTTGCCTCAAGGCTCTGGAGCAATGGAGAAGAAGCAATACGCTTAGATAGGGTAAAACCCAATATTTTCTCATGGATTTCATGATGGAAATTACTAGAATGGAGTTAGGATTGCAAGTTCATGCCTCTATAGTAGCTTTTTGGCGCCCAAGTAGGCTAGGTTTAATTGAGTATTAAGACTTGTGTTAGAAAATGTATGCATAACGTAGATGGACATGAGAATTCATACGTAGGACTGTGGACTAGGTGCTTAAATAGATAACATCAATAGATTAGGACAATGTGAATAAGATGTATATACTTGAAAGTGTATTGTGATGTTATTGATGCAGCCCTATTATTCCTTGTGCATAGTTAATCAGTTACGGAGTAAAAATGATTGGTTATGGTGGTGTATGGTAGTTAAGCAGTTAGATTTCAGTATGACGGATGTGAATGTGTTGTTCTTTGCTTAATTAGTTGATTGCGTGATTCAGAGAGAACTTATAGTTAAGATGGAAGGTTTGGAAGTAATGAAGTATAGATTAGAAGGATTGTGTGTGTATCCCAAAATAGGTAGTCCGAATGTTGTTCTAAGTAATGTGTGCTACTTGTTTACATGTGTTATTCGGTTACGGGTATTGTTGTTGGTGGAAAGTGGTAGGTGATGGTTGAATTGAAGTTGAGACTCAATTTAGTTTATGTGTGCATGCTAACTGCTTCTTTGTCTACTTGTTACAATGCATGTTGTAAATGTTAACTTATTGGGCAATATTACTAGTGTTTAATCACCCGAAATGAAATTGTGCAGAAAGGCTTCTTTTAAAGTGCAATATGGTTATGTTATCTCATATTGTGATTGTACGTGTTTGTGACATGAGTTAATATTGTGAGATGAACCGGTAAAGGTCATCGTCACAAAATTGTTGAAACTCAGAGAGTATAAGGGTAGGGACATTACAATAAGGGTGGTATAATATTGGTTTGGGATAAAGGTGGTAGACACTATTTGTCTAGGTTATTTGGTATATGGACTGAGCTCGTCCCCTGTAGGTCATGGCTAGTGGACATTTATAAGACTCATATCATGTGTGGAAACGGTATTAATGAGTTTGACGGTTTTATAATTGGACTGGGTTATATTGTGGTTGTTATTTTGGTTCCTTAAGTTAATCGGATTATATTGTTGTTGTTATTTGGATCTATGAGTGGTCCAGGCTATTGATATATTTGATTTGATTTGACATTTTTGGAATATAATAAAAGAGGTAATTGTGGTAAGGTTAAGCTAACAATTTATGAGTCAAAATATTGACTTTGTTGACTATTTGTACTTGTACTATACTTTTCTGTTTTACTTGATTAATAGTGAAGAAAAGACTAAGTGAAGGTATAATTGCTAAGTGTTGCATGGTGGTGAGTGTTTACCATATGTTGGCTGAATATTTATAATAAGTGATAGGGGGTGATATTGGGTTGTGTAACAGGTGGGTGTGAATTAACTCGCGTATTGTTCTTAATTTAGGTAGTGCTTGCAAACAGTAGTGCTACGAAGGAGTTAATGCTAGATCTATTTATAATTACCTTAATCACCCCGAATAAATACATGACAATAGATTATTGATTGAGTAGGTGATAGATGTGCAAGTTAAGAGTGGGGAATAAGGTGGAGAGTGGTGACTAGAAAAGTGGTTAAGAGATATAAGCTGAATTGTTATTTTTATAAGTGCCTATTTAATTTTGGATGTTTATGTTGTATTTACGTGGTTATAACCTGGGTCAGTTGATAATGCTTATCAATACGTGTAGTTGTACTGATACTTCTTTTGCTATATCTTTTTTGGGGTATAGCCTGTTTGCACGATCAGTTCAGATTTCACTGCTTGATGCGGATAAGGATCATCAACAACTTTCGTCTTTTTATTCCTATGGTGAAAGCTGAGTCTTGATTATTTTCCTTATTTTTTAGTAGCTCTTGTACCCGTCTAGACTTGATCTTCAGGGTAGAGGATTTCTTTTGATGTATTCAAAGGATTATAATAAGTTTATCAATATTTTTTAAGAATTAAATGATTTTCTGTTATGACTTCCGCATATTTCTAATTGGGTGGTAAGGGTTCTTCTATATAGATAAATTAGAGTAAGTTGCCTCACGATCCAGTTAGTTCGATCGTGACACTGGAATACAGTCTGCACTTAAGAAAATGTATAGGAGTAGCATCAGTACAAATACTATGTACTGGTAGGTATCATAGACCGAATCAAATTAGTAACAAGTATATATCATGAAGTCAAATAAAATAAGTAGACAGGTAATACACCACATAATCAAAAGCTCATATAATCCAGTAGTCATAACAGCTAGGTAAATAACTCAAATCTAGACACATCAATATCAATTAATAATGGATGTATAAGTCATCAAATAGACATTATAAGTCATCACAAACTCTGCAAATATAATACAATTATATCACAATAAAGGAATCATATACTTACGGATTACAGTTGTATAGCCTCTATATATCATCAGTATCACTCTGTATCATACCTAAACTTACAACTATCACCCATTTATATAGACATGCTAAAGGAAAATTAATAGTACCCAACTAGTCATGACCTGCTGGGGACTCTAGGTATCCATGTATCATATCGGTGTGGTACAAATCTATCACATAACCTCTCATCTGTAAGCTCATATTAAACCCGAGTCACTGATCACCAGAATAATATAAATATTCTCAATCCTCATCAATACATCTTAGTGTGTCCTCCTCTCAGTTATCTCTCAGAATAATAACAATAAGTACACAATAAATATCACAAGTGCACATCACAATCATAGGTCATTTAAAGAGAGGCTTCAATAGTTTAACATCTTATTCATACAAGTATTATCAAGCTGACAATATCAATCATAGACTATGTCTGAAGACCAATCAAGCATATTTTATCAACTCAACAACATATTCAAGCGATTAATCAAAGTCTAACTCCACATAAATCATAACCGACCTTAATCGAAGAACATTAATAAGCAAGCTAATTTGCATGAGCCTTCTCTTTCCTCAATGCCTCGGAATGCTCAAAGTCTAAAATAAGCAAATCCAAAAGTATTCAATCATCTACTCTTTAAACAATTGCTTTGGAAATTCAAACTCACTTAACGCTACCCATTTTCAAGGTCTAACTCATTACCCAAGGGTCAATTCATCATAGTCTAGCTCCCAGACATTCACATTATCTTAATTCATGGAGTTTCTACTCTAATTACCAATTTAAAGTAGTTTTTATGCTAAATGTATCATTTTTATTGGACTCTAGGCCCCTAATCACCACAATACATATTTAAGAATATCAATTTCATGCTAAAAAATGTTAATTTATAACATAAAATCATACTAGATGATAATTACATCTACCCAAAGGTTTTTCTACACTTTTTAATAGTTCTAGGGTTCCAACCCACAATCCACCATTACAATCATTTCTATTGATTCTAGGATGTTAGAGGATTACTAGATGGAATAATTGATGGAGTAAACTTACTTAAAAGAGAGAATAGCCCTAGCCTTGGGAAAATCACCTCTCTGGAGTTCATAAACGAGTTCTTAGAGTTATGAGGTGAAAACTCAAAATAACTGACTTGAATCGCATATTCTTCCTTGCATTGTCTGCTATAATGAATACATCTCTGCTGTAGTGGACTCACTATCACAACCAAAGACCCGCTATGGTGAGGCTTGCAAATTTCGATAGACCTCGATACAACGGCACTCTGATCGACTGGCGAGATCGCGGCAGTAGAAATTCCACCGCTGCAGCGGTTCCTCTAAAGCAGAATCTCAGTAAAAACTGCACTTAGCCTCATTTCACAACACAAATATCATTCTCAAGACATCATGACATAAATCAAATATGGCAACCACTATATACACTTACTACGAACTCACTTATAGTCTCGGAATTCGCTATGGAGGTCTAGATCACACGTAATGGAATACAACACAACACAACCAATCACAATTCAATACGAATACACTAGAGTTTTTAGTTTTAAACTTTCCAACTTTTGAGTTTTTTATTAGTGCAACTTATTACGGGGACTCTAACAAGGATACTATGGCTCTAACAATTCCATAACAACTGGACGGGTCATTACAGCTTTAGACCATCTTTCAAAAGTCATTTGAAAACCACTGAAAATAATTCAAATTCGTTTTATTTCAAAACTTTAAGTTTCCTTTTTGTTTTTTTTCAGATTACGCATAATCAATTGGAAACCATAATTTGAGCTTGACTAAGGTAAGAAACTTTGAATAATCTTTAAGATATGTTAGACGCATTTTGGGTTGAATATTTTCCAAAAAATAGTTAAAATTGTTGCGATGGAAAGCAACAAACCCAGAAATAGAGAAAATAAAGAACACCAAATTTAACGTGGAAAAACTCTTCAAATCAAAGGTAACAATCACGGGATCACAAAGACCCAAATAGCTCCACTATAACAATAAGAGGGTTGCAAATATTCTTCAATAATGGCTACACAATAAGTGCCAAACAACGGAGAAACAATAGCTACACCAACAACTAAATTAAGAGAAATTATCCGAAATAGAGCTTCTGTTCGAGACACAAAATGGGATGATGCTGACCTCTAAATCTGATCTTCACCATTCAAATCATACACCAAGATATTTAGAATACTCAGTTAAAAATTCAGCTCGATCCAACGGTGAACAAACTGCAAAACGTAATTTGAAGGTGGCTGGTCGGAGAGCAAAAACTGCAGCGAAATTCTCCCTTTTCTTCTCTCTTCTCTCTTGGTGAAAGCTCTCTCAAAAACCTCTCTTATGTACTATTATCTTTCAAAGACAAATACCAATAAGCCTTTAATAATACTCTCAAGTAGTTCTATTTATAGATGATGAGTGCTGCTTCTTTTCCATAAGCCAAAACTAACTCCAAGTAGGATTAGTAATCCAACTCCAAAGAGGAATACACATCTAACACCTATTCCAAATAGGATTGGAAACTAAAAGAGAATAGGATTAGGCCATGGGCCTTTGGCTGGAACATGGGCTATAGATCAACAAACTCCCCCTCCAACCAAGGGGCCAGATGAATTTTCAAGTGGAGGAACTCTCGACAGGCTTCATGCCTGCCGAAGTTCTACAAAACTCCTACTTATTTGTAATCACCACTTTCGTTAGCATATCTGAAGGATTGTCATCAGTGTGTATTTTCTCACCCTCAAAATCTGGACTTGCGACTAATCCTAGACCCGTAGAAGATATTTTCACAACAGGAGAGAAAATTTCATCAAAGTTAATTCTCTTCTTTTGGTCAAATCCTTTGTCAACTAACCTCGCCTTATATCTAGGCGCAGAGGTATGTTGCTCTTGGTTTACTCTGAAGATCCATTTGTTCGATAAAGATCTCTTACCTTTTGGTAATTTCACTAACTCATATGAGTCATTCTCATGTAGTGACTTCATCTCATCATCCATAGCTTCTACCCACTGTTCTCTTTGTGTCTTGCATGGCTTTATCATAATCTCTAGGTTCTCCCATGTCAATCAACAATACATACTCATTAGGAGAATAACGTGTTGATTTTTGTTTCTCCCTAGTTGATCTTCTATGAGAGGTTTCAGGAGCATCCAAAGTAGCAAATGGTTGTTGATCAACCACAACATCATTAATAGGAGTATCTATATGTTCTACACCTTGATTATCATTTTGATCCTGCTCACCGTCTGAATTATTAACTTGGGTTCCTTCATGTGCAATAGATGAATCAGTAATAAGAACTGGATCAACATCGACTAAGGTCTCATTATTCTGAGAATGTATTTTCTCAGTCTTGTCAATATCTTCAATTGTTTGGTCTTCAAAGAACACTGCATCACGACTTCTAATAAACTTATTATCAATCAGATCGTAAAATCGATACCCAAACTCATCTTGATCATAACCAATGAAGATGCACTACTTATTTTTAACATCTAGTTTTGATCTCTCATCTTTTGGAACATGCACACAAGTTTTACACCCAAAGACTTTCAAATGATCATAGGAAACATCTTTAGCAAACCGAACTCTATTTGGAACATCACCATCCAAAGCAACCGCAGGAGACAAATTGATAATATAAGCAACAGTGTTAAGTGCTTCTGTCTAAAAGGAATTCGGAAGTTTAGCCTCTGAAAGCACACATATAACTCTCTCAACTAGAGTTCTATCCATCCTCTTTGCCAAGCCATTCAACAGAGGAGTCTTGGATGGAGTTTTTTGATGACGAATTCCTTGTGTTTTGTAATAGTTATCAAAGGGTCCAATATATTCACCACCATTATCAGTGCAAATACATTTTAATTTCTTTCCTGTTTGTCTCTCACATAAGGCTTGAAATTCCTTAAAAACATCAAGTACTTGATCTTTGAATTTTAAAGGATATACCTAGAGCTTGCGAGAATGATCATCAATGAAAGTAGCAAAGTAAAGTGCACCACCTTTTGACTTTAATTTAAAGGGACCACACAAATCAGAGTGAACTAGCTCCTATAGTTCAAGCTTTCTTGAAGGGGGATGACTGTGAAAATAAATTCTTTTCTGTTTTCCGGCTAAGCAATGGACACATCTTTTCACCTTTGCTTGTTTCACACCATCAAGCAAATTCTTCTTAGCCAAACATGAAATACCTCTCTCGCTCATATGACTTAACCTGTTGTGCCACAATTCTGATGAAGTGTCACTTTCTACTAGATTTACAGAGTCACTAAGGATAGAACCTTGCGTCACATATAAATTAGAATTCTTTTTTCCTCGAGCCATAACTAATGACCCTTTGGTGAGCTTCCATTGGCCATTAAATAAGTCATTATGATAGCCATCATAATCCAGTTGTCCTACAGAGATCAAATTCAAAGGAATGTCTGGAGCATGCTTCACATTTTGAAGGACTAACATTGTACGAATATTAGTCTTCAAACAAACTGTGCCAACACCAAACACCTTAACTTCACTAGCATTGCCCATCTTCAACACTCCACAGCTAACAGGAGTATAAGATGAAAAGAAGTCTCTCCTTGGTGTGATATGAGATGTAGCTCCAGAATCTACTATCCAACTTGTATCTTGAGATACAAAATTGATGACGTTTTTATCAGAAGTAAAGAGAAGGTCTTCTCAGACAACAGCTATAACATTATTTCCGTTATTTTCTTCCTTCTTTCCTTCTCTAATTTCTTACTTCAGCTTGTTGCAGAACCTCTTAATATGTCCTTTCTCGCCACAATGATAACATGAATGATTTTGATACCATGACCTTGACTTGCTTCTGTTTTTATCTCTTTTTTTTGAATTTCTTGTTTTATCTCTCCCCCGGTCTTCTGTAAACAGAACATTTGAATGTGAGGATGAGCCTTGAGACTTTCTCCTTACTTCTTCATTCAACACACTACTCTTGGCATATTCCATAGTCACCTTGATAACAGAACATCTGAATGTGAGGATGAGCCTTTAGACTTTCTCCTTACTTCTTCATTCAACACACTACTCTTGGCATACTCCATAGTCACTTTGATACTAGGAGCTGAATTTGTTAAAGAAATACGAACAGTTTCCTAAGAATCTGGTAGAGTATTAAGAAGTCAAAGTCCTTGTATCTCATCGTCAGAATTGACATTCATTCCAGACAACTGATCAAGGACACCTTAAAAATCATGTATATGATCAAGAATAGGAATGCCTTCCTTGTACTTAAAGGTCATCAATTGTTTTAGTAGGAACAACTTGTTATTGCAAGTTTTTGAAGCGTAAAGTGTCTCTAACTTTTCCCACAATGTTCTAGCATGTGTCTCATTCACAATGTGATTGCGAACATTGTATACAACCCATTGTATAATATATCCACATACTTATTGGTGCTCAAAATTCTAATTCTCATCAGTCACTGACTCGGGTGTATGAGCAGCAAAAAGGGAAAGATGCATCTTCTTCACAAAGAGTAGATCTTTCATCTGCTTTTCCATATATTATAATTACTTCCATTTAAACATACCATCTTTCTCATGTTTGCCTCCATCAAAAAATCCTTGATACCTAACCAAGACTCTGATACGACTTGTTGCGACGGAAAGCGTCAAACCCAAAAATAGAGAAAATAAAGAACACCAAATTTAACGGGGAAAAATTCTTCAAATCGAAGGTAACAATCACGGGATCACAAAGACCCAAATAGATACACTATAAAAATAAAAGGGTTACAAATATTCTTCAACAATGGCTACACAACAAGTGCCAAACAACGGAGAAACAATAGCTACACCAACAACTAAATCAAGAGAAATCACCCAAAATAGAGCTTCTGTTCGGGACTCAAAATGGGATGATTCTGATCTCCAAATCTGATCTTCACCTTTTCAAATCAAACACCAAGATGTTCGGAACACTCAATCAAAAATTCAGCTTGATCCAATGGTGAACGAACTGATAAACACAATTTTAAGGTGGCTGCTCGGAGAGCAAAAATTGTAGCGAAATTCTCCCTTAAATCCGGTCTTCACCTTTTCAAATCAAACACCAAGATGTTCGGAACACTCAATCAAAAATTCAGCTTGATCCAATGGTGAACGAACTGATAAACACAATTTTAAGGTGGCTGCTCGGAGAGCAAAAATTGTAGCGAAATTCTCCCTTTTCTTCTCTCTTCTCTCTTGGTGAAAGCTCTCTCAAAAACCTCTCTTATGTGCTATTGTGTTTCAAAGACAATACCAATGAGCCTTTAATAATTCTCTCAAGTAGTCTTATTTATATATGATGAGTGGTGCTTCTTTTCCATAAGCCAAAACCAACTCCAAGTAGGATTAGTAATCCAACTCCAAATAGGAATACACATCCAACTCCTATTCCAAATAGAATAGGAAATCAAAAGAGAATAGGATTAGGCCATGGTCCTTTGACTGGAACATGGGCTATAGCCCAACAAAAATAACCTCCAAATACAGTATCTACGCTCTATTTCTTCCCAAAGAGTTATGTCTAGTGCTTTCTATAGATATTGATGGTTTTTTTCCTGGGAATACTTTTGTTGTGAGTTCAGGGAAAGGCTAAACATCTAATGATGTTTGTACTGCTTCGTTGTGCCTTTCCTCTCCTTTCTTAGCTAGCTTTCTAAACTTATTTTTACTTAACTCATTTTGACTTTCTAGATGTTAAAATAGTTTGATTTTGGTAAGATGTTTCTACGTAAGTATTTTAGTTAACCAGTTTTCAATTGATGTTCTTGTAAGTGCAACACTCTTTTCTTTTATAGCTATATTCGAGTACTTTATCAGTCATCAATTGATTCATTTTCCATTAGAATAAGTGGATGTTAACTCAATAATATTTTTCTCCTTTCCCTTAATTTTTGTACTTCTCTATTAAATCAACATGATATAAATATGTTTGATTATAGCCTTTGTGAAAAGCTACTGTTTTTTCTTAAATCTGAACTTGCGCCTTTTCTTTCTAACAAATCATGTTGAGACTAAATAATAGTTATACGAGCGTAATTTCAAGCATGATTATCTAAGTTTAAGTCGTAAAATTTTCCCATAATTGGTCAGCCACCACAATTGAATATTAATTATGTTTCGTTATGAATCTCTTCCCTTTCCACTAAGCTGACCTAAGAGATACCTCTATTTTCTTGAAGTTAATTGTTATGATAGCTTTAAATTTCTATATTCAGTCAAACCTTGAGTATTAAATACATAAAATTCATTAGTGAAGGATACTTAATATAAGTTAAATATTAATTCGACACTAATTTCCTCCCTCCTATTACTATTCTTATTATTTGTCTTCTACATGAAACATCCAGTGAGTTCAATGAACTTTTATTTCCATATTATGTGTGGCTTAAAGCCCAACATATTAATCGTGTATGATCCATAGTCAACCCCATTCTCGAATCCAGCCAAGTGAAATAGAGATTTTTGTTGGCAAATGCAATAATACATCATTGACAGGGGCAAGAACTTAGGCCAGTAGCCCAATTATCTAGCTCATCACTCTTTTTGTTTATTTTTGTGATACGTAGTACTTATGGAGTGCAACTTTACTAACTTTTACGTTGCTTTTCTTTATTAAACATAGATGACTTCCAAAGCAAAGTGTGATTAATTATTGTTTCCAGTTCAGATAGTAATTGTCTTAAATTAAAACAAGCTGCTTGTTTCATTTTCGAAGAGTAAAAATGGCATTTGCATTTTTTTGGATTTTCTACAAATTCTCAAATGCAATATTTAGAACTAATATGATGCAAACATATTCAAAATGTTGTTTTAACTATTTTCATATCCCAAGGCCCAAAAGGGTATTTAGACCTAAGATATGTCAAACCAATTAGATTTCAAAACTCAAATATTTCTTTAAAGAAATTGAGATAAGGACAAAAATAGTCACTCGGTGGAAACTAATTTCAACTGAATAACCCCTGAATTGGATTCGCCAATTATGGTCTTTTGTTGACTTTTCAACGCTACTTTCTTCCCTTTTTGGTTGTTTGTTGCTTTGTTCTCTCTTTTTTTCTTTTTCTTTTTTTTGCTTTTTTGAAGAAACTTTTATCGTAACTATTTATTTTTAAAAAAATCACTGTTCTTTTTTTTACTGCTTTTCTTTGTTTTTATTTTTTGCTACTTTAAAAAAAAACTTTGTTCCTCTTTGTTTTAACAATCAAATAAAAAAAATCACTGTTTTTTTATAATATAATTTTATACACATCTTATACAGATATATATTCTACACAATAATAATATAATTTTTATACACATTTTATAAAGATACATATTCTATACAATAATTCTATAACTTTTATACACATCCTATACAATTTCTATATATATATCCTATACAGTTTCTATATAAATCTTATATAGATACGTATTTTATACAATAATTATACAGTTTTTATACAAATTCTATACAGTTTTTATATATATTTTATGCAGATACATATTTTATACAACAACAATATAATTTTTATACACATTTTATGTAGTTTCTATACATATATTCCCTTCGTTCCAATTTAGGTGAGTTAGTTTGACTTGACACGGACTTTAAGAAATAAAGGAAGACTTTTGAATTTCGTTGTCTAAAATAAGTCATAGATGAAATGACCAATACATAAAATTTGTTTGGCCGCTAGCCATGTATTGTCCAGTGGCCCAAACATGGGCCATTATTTTTTTAAAATGTCAGCCATGTCCTTTTCCCAAAAAAAATTGGGTCAAGTTGAGGCCCAAGACTAATTCTTAGGTCAAAAACTTACATTTCAATCTTTGATGAAACAAATTCTTGTGAAAATTCCTAAAAGATTTTATCTTCTAAGACATACACAAGACGTCCATTAATTAGGAGCTGAATTAACTAATTTAATTCAAAGACTAAATAAGTTATGTGGACAAACACCTGTTTTAAAGAATAATCATTCGTTTACAAAACTAGCTGCAATTATAAGTTGATCCACTAGTTGGATTAATGAAATAGTTTAAGTGCTAAAAATTATTTTAAAACGAAACCATCCCTTTAAACTCCATTTTTCAAACAAGATATCATTTTTAGCCACAAATATTTTAATCGATTAGGTAATGCAGACTTTTTGAGATGTCCAAAACCTTCCTCGAGAAATTACCAAAATTTGTACCATTTCTCTAGTTTACAAACAATGTTTTAAAATACCTTTCACAAAATGATTTCCTATTTCTGCAAAATAAAAATAGGCGGTGACTCTATTTTAATGAATAAGCCAAGTTATCAATATTCTTAATCAAGTTTAAAAGGGGATCGTAACAACAGTTACCTTTGGGATACATATCACGACCTGATTTCTCAATTCATGATGGCACCTACAATTCTTCAGTAGGCGAACCATTTCCCTAGCCCAGATGGTTAGTAATGGACTACTACCTAACTAATACGCACAATAAGTCGAAATAAGCAGAAGCAAATATAATAGAGAAAGACAACGCGGAAGTAACAACCTAAATATATATAAATAAGTAAAGCTACACCAACTCCAAGAATTGGTATCGATAGTACATGAGCTTCTAAATAGAATACAAGTTCTAGAAGTAACAAAATAATAAATACAACTGTCTGCGAATAAATAAAGAGTAACATTACAAAAGATGATATGCGGCCAAGCCCCGATCATCAGGTGCTCACCCTAGTCTCGAATATCCAAACTGCACGAGTCTCCATGCTATCAACGGTGAAAGCTCACTGATGCGCCCAAATTACACCTCTAAAAGAAGCGCAAGCAGTCGCTGTTCAAATAAAGAACCCAACTAAAGGTTGGGGTTGATCCCACGGGGAGTATGGTAGGATTATGGTTGATTAGTGTTTACTTCAGGCTTTTAGTCAATTATTTCCCGTTAAGAGTGGGCTTGTAGTAATAAATAATTAATGTAATAAAAACGTATCAAGTAACCAGTGTCAATTTCAAGAAGTATTATCAATAAGAGAAGTGACTAGGGCAATGGTCCCCATGAAATCATAACTTAGTAAGGCTTTCGTACTTGGTTCACTAGTTTAGTGCTTAGCATGCAGAATCAGTAAGTTAGGTTCACCTAATTCCTTGGTCCGGCAACTAGGTGAATTTCACCACATGCCTTGGTCCGGCCCCGGGTGTCGCTTTACTAACCCTTACCCTTGATCCCAGATTAGCTATTCCCGTACAAGGTCAAGCTATTAGACAAGGGTTGGTAGCCTCGAATCTCATTTTTTACAACCCTTTACCCATCTGTTACCTCCTTGGTCCGGCAAGTAAGGATAAGACGAGTTCTAACGTTTGCAACCATTAAAAAGCAATCAAAGGAAAGGGAAGAACAATACATGCATGAACACCTCCCTAGATCACCTACGTACTTAGCCTACTTCGTTAATCCTTCATGGTTTCCACAACCCTAGTTGTGGATTTAGCTACTCATGTTCATAAGCATGCAATCAATGTTTGTTTGAGGAATCATCAAGAGATACTTACAAAGAAGAATAAAGAAAACTAGAATCTTGAAGAATAATCTCAAGAACACTTCGAATTACCAAGAACTAAGCTTTGAATTCAACACCAAAAATAATGTAGAAAATATCCGAAAAGTAACGAGTAACAACGTTAAACAACGTAAAATAAAACCTAGGAGAAAGTATTTATAGAAAAAAAGAAATCCTTTCCTATTACAACTGGGAAACTGGCTTGGCAGGTACCATGGGTCAGGTTGACGGTTCGTCATTTGGAACGACGGTATGTGGTCTTCTCAGGTCAACCGTGGTCCTGCTGGTCAAGGTCTTCTGATCTTTAAAATGACGGTTAGGACCACGAGTCGTTCTTATAAATGACGACTCGTCCTTAGACTCGTGGTTTCCTGGCCTACTTTGGTGCCTTCTCTGCTTTAGTGATGACGAGTCATAATGATGGACCATCTTTTAGAAGCATGGTCTGTTCTTTCAATCCGTAATCCCTGCTACCCTTTGTCACCTCCGCAAATCTTCAGTCGATTTGTCAACAGGATGAACCGTTCTTTAGAAGTACGGTTCGTCTTTGGAATTGTCCTTTCCTCATACTTGGGCACATCTTCTGAACCTCAAACAACGTGTCACAGAGACGGATCCGTCCTTTGAGAGTACGGATCGTCAACACAGCCGTGCCTTCTTTCCAACCTTGCACCCTTTTCAGAACTTTGGACGACAAGTGTCAGTGACGGGTCCGTCCTTTAGAAGCACGGCCCGTCATCTTGACTCGTCGTCACTGTAATACCCATACTTCAGCTCAATTTCCATCTTTTGCTCCATGATCCAATTTGCCTGCACACTTACCCAAAGGCATAAAATCCACAGATAAAATGCTAAAGAACATGCGAAAATCCTAAGTATTAAGCTTCGAAAGTGGCATATTTCTACACCATATCAACACCCTCAACTTAAGACTGTTGCTTGTCCTCAAGCGACCCACAAAGAAACTATTCTATAACGATGCTATTAGCAAAAGAAAACTAGGAACTACGACAGTCATCGTGATTTAGCAATTCAACTTATAACATGTATCCCTCAACCTTTTTGATACAAAACCAGTGCATGTGCTCTGACTATCAAGACAACACAAGAGGATGCATGGATGACATTATACTATCAACAGACGACGTAACATACACATACGAGACTCACACTAACAGTCAGTAGTCAATGTTTCTCTAGTGCCCTCACCACAAAGAAGTCCCTATCGCACAACGATATAATCAAGATTTCAGGGACTGAACTAACACTCACACTAAAAATAGATGTTCAAGCAATGTGTGCATAATACCATAGGCTTGCCCTTATTTTCTACGCCTCAATTTTTGAACAATTGGGTTAGGATCACTATAGGACTTTATTTGGCTTGTAACGTAGGCTCGGGGATGGGTATGGTAGATATGGGAATTAGTGACTAAGCCCTCCTTGGCACTACGCTTTATTTGTTTTACTTATCCGGCCAACTATATTTGTTTCCTCCCTTTTTCTTCCTTTTTATCTTTCCAACAAGTGACGGGTGCGGCTTTTATTTCAAAATCAACTATTTTTCTTTGTTTTCTCTTTTCACACTCTCCTTTTCATTTTATTTTTTTTTCAATGATGCCTCCGCTCCCGTTATTTCCCTTTTTCATTCCTAGACCTTTCTTTTCATACCCCTACTCTTCACTCACCTCTACAGTAGCCACCCTCAACTTAGGCGATTTGCCTGAGTTGAGGTACACGATGTCCAAGGAGGGACCAAGGCCAAACTAAAGGTTTACAAAAAGACGGGGAAAATGATAGGGCTAAACAACAAAAGGATCAATTTCAGCTCAAAATCAGAGATCAAAAGGGTATTTACATCATTTGGTCGGTCATTTGGATAAAGTGGACTAGTTCAAAAACGGCCTTCGATCCTTTCCTAACCAACCATCCTACAACCTAAGCAAGACTAACCGGGCAAGTTCTAGATTGGCACACAAAGCAAGAACCAACAAATTTAGCTCACACACACATGGCACAGAGTCAATGATTACGTGC